>JNBR01000123.1:0-34923 GCA_002081595.1 Achlya hypogyna | reverse complement strand
GTGAGCACGCGTTTCGTCGCCGTTGCGTAGTCGCGATCGCACCAGTAGTTGCGCAAGTTGATGCGTTCCGTTGAGAGGACGATCGTGAGCTCGTTGTCGCCCGTCGAAAATACTGCAGCGGCACCCCTACCCAAGATTGTGGTGTGTCTCCGTGTAGGTACAGCAGTTGGGACGCACTGGTTGGCGAACTGTGTGAAGACGTAGCCGTCAAGCGCCTGCTGCACAGCGAGGCGGAACGGTTCGGTCGGCATGGTAAACTTTTCAGGGCAGTCCGAGACGTCGTGCGCCAGAAGCTCTTGCGTCAAGTGGTCAAAGCCCCACACCTTCTTGCTTTTGGTATCGATGTAGTGCGTCGGGTCCACCTAGAACTCCTTTAACACCAACGACTACACGACAACGCACCTCGCCAGCTTGGCAAATGACCACACGGTGCGTACCTTCGGGCGTCATAACACCTGTGCAATGCTTTACATTGTACGCGCGCAAGACTCCACGAAGCTTGGCATCCGTGAGGAGACCAGCAGGCAGCAGTTTGACCACATCTACATCCATGCACAGTTGGCCTGGGATCGTGGCGGCCACATACCTTTGGCCACGTCACGGATTTCTCCTGGTGGCGACGACAGCAACAGTCGCGTCGCAACCGCCAACTTCTCGTCGTCCGACACATGCGCGTACTCGCCCTCCATCGCCGACCAAGATCGCTCGGTCACAGTCACTTCCGAAATGATCCGCCGGATAGACATCCGGATGTCACGGTATCCGGATTATCCGGACGCGTCCATTGGTTGGTCCATTTTCGATTTGCCCGAGATCCTCGTACCCATGGCCTCGGCGGTGATCGTTCCCAAGCTCCTTGTGCACACCGTGTCGTCGGCGAGCGCCAAGACGTACGTGTTCCACGACGAAGACCATACGATGGGCAACGCGGTGCGCTACATGCTCATGCGCAAGTAAGTTATCTTGTGGATGACCGCGGCGCTCATGCAATTGGCTTCGTAGCCCCGACGTGGATTTTGCTGGTTACACGATTCCGCACCCGTCCGAGCCCAAGATGCACGTTCGCGTGCAGACGCAGCCGAGTACGTTGTGTTGACTGGTGTATTGTTGTCTTACGTCGCTTGTAGGCAAGTCGGCCAACCAGGCGATGCGCGCCGCACTTGCGGACCTCAAGACCATCTCGTCGCACGTGGACAAGACGTTTGCCAAGGAGCTCAAGGCTTTCAAGAAGAAGAAGGGCAAGCAGTAGACGCACCCCTCATGAATATTATATACGCTGCTCATCCCTCCATGGCCACGCGCGCGGGGCTCTTCTTGGCGAGCTTGGCACGGAGCGAGTTTTTCATTTTAGCGAAGCGCGAGATGCCGTCGCCCGCCAGCGGTTGCTTCCTGAGCGATCGCGTTGCCGTCACGAGCGAATTCCGCAGCGTCACGACGATTCCGTGGGTTTCGCCGAGGTACTTGGCAGCGACGTCCGCGCCCTTTTTGTACGAGTGGATGCTGAGCTCGGGCTTCTTGAGGAACTCCTGCTCGACGCCCACGTTGTGGTACGCGATGCCAAGCACAGCAACCCGGTCGAGGCGGTCATCGAGCGGTGTCTGGTTGGTCGCGAAGAGCTCTTCGTGAAGCAAAATGAGCGCTGCCTGCGCTTGCTCTAAAGCGCCCTGGTGCCGGCCAAGCTGCGACAGCACCGCGCACATGTTGAGGTGTGTGTCCGCGCGGTTCGGCACATGCTCGAGCTGGGCCTCGATGGAGAGCGCCTCAGTGAGGTAGTTGAGCGCCTTCTGCAGGTGGCCGAGGCGCCGGTGGTAGCAGGCGAGGTTGTTGAGGGTCACGGCACGGCCGGCAGGATGCGCCTCCGTGAGGATCTCGGCCTTCTTGAGTAATTCAAGCACAACACTAAAGTTCTCCTGCTGCAGGTAGGTCATGGCCAGCAGGTTGCAAAGGTCGCCGACAGTGCGGCAGGCGCCGCGGACCTCGTCGCTGTCCGAGCCGAAGAAGTGCTGGCGCAATACGAGGCCCTTTTCCATGCACTCGAGAGCCTGTGTGTAGTTGCCTTCCTCCTGCAGTGCCGTGCATTGTGCATCGAGCCGCGCGAGCGCCAGCAGCTCCTGGTCTTCGAGGGACCCGTGGTCAACCTCCTCGAGCGTCAGGTCGCCCGAGTTGTTCATCGGCGAAAAGCTATTTTTAGCTTCGCATGCCGCAAGACTCGTTCTGGCCGACGCCAGTCCCCGCCGGCGACTGGTGGACGTCCTCCACGCGGTTAGTCCAGCGGGGCCTGCAGTCTCTGGCGACGGCCACGACCACCGCCGTCGCCACCATGACGACGCTCGCCGCCGACACTACTGCTCATGCTACCAAAGACATGGCCAATGCCGCCGCCACCAACTTTCCCAATGCCACCGCCGCCACCTCTACCGAAGCCACCACCGAGGCCCTCGATGTCACCGCATCGGCACCGCCGCGGCATCTACCGCCCCTGAGTACGACGCACCAGGTGTACTTTCCCCGGCTGCGCTATGCCCGCGAAGACGGCGATTGAACTAAGACGCGTCTTATCGAAGTAGTTGCTGGACTTGCGGTTGGCGAAGAAACATGAGCTGGTAGAGCTCTACGAGGCATGAGAGCGGCCGTCGGCGGCGAGAGGGCGGCGCACCTGCTTTCTCGTTGGCGCCCTCGTCGCCCAGGGGCTCTGCTTGCATGGCCACGTGGCGGTAGCTCTCGGTAACCGCGTACATCTACGCGCGTGTGAGTCTGTGGCTTCGGCGTGGCCAGCGCACCCGCGCGAGTGTCGGCTGCCGAAAAAATTCCGCCTCCATCTGCGAAATGACGTTAAGCGACGGCCCCGAGTCTTCGCCGAGGAGCATCTTGCCGACGTGGTTTAGTTGCGCCACCGCTTTGTGCGCACTCTTTTCGACGTTCGACAGGAAGCTACTGAAGGCACCCTCGAGGCCCTTCTTCTTAGGCTCGTCAAGGCGCGGCCGCTTGGCACGATCGCCGCGGAAGCGCTCGATGCTCTCCTGCAGTAGCGCCACCAGCTGGGCGCTCATGGGCGCGTAGATTGTTTGCGGTGGCCGCTGCAGATGCGGCTGGAACTCGAGGGACACCGACTCGTTGCGCTTGTACGAAATGCGTGCCAGGCTCTTGAACGGAATGCGCTCCGTGAGCTGGGCCAGCTCAAGCTCGTTCTACGATGGACATAACGACGACTGACGACCGCATGGAGCCTACCCGGCGCACAGCGACGTTGCGGGGAACGAGCAGCATGATGGACGTGTGGGTGACGGCGACGAGCAAGGCGCGCACGATGCGGTCTCCCTGCATCTCGTTTGCTTGGAAGATCGTGCCTGGTACGTGCGCCAACGGGATCAGAGTCGGCGGGTGCGGGGACGACGCCGGTGTCGTTGCTGCAGCTCGCTTCTGTGCAGTCGGCGCGGGTGAAGTGTCGATGGTTGGTGCCACGTATGGCTTGGGATCGTGCTGCTGATCATGAAAGAGACAGACGAGAAGAGGAAGCACGCACCGTGTGGATTTGGTCGATGAGTTCGTTCACAAGCTTTGGCGTGATGCGGGCAAAGTTGTTTCCGTAGCGGTGGCTCACCTTGTCCAGAGACGGTAGCAGTAGAAAGTAGCGGTCTCCATCTCGAACCACAAGGGCTGGCGGGACATACAGATGCGTGCCTTGAAGGATTTCAATGACAAAGGCGCCGTCACCGCATAGCTGCATGCGTAAGAGAACAAGCGGGATGAGCGGTAGCATGGACGAGTGGGCTGGCAAGGGCACAAAGCACTTGACGAGCACATGGTCGGGTGCAAGGTACTCGAATTGGAAGCTGTCAGGGTCCGTCTCGCGTAAGTCCAGCTGCAGCTTGAGCTGCAGCAACAGTGTCTGAATCTCGACGCTTGTGCTGTCCATGTCCACATCTTCCAGCTCTGCGTCCTCTTGGACCATATCGACGTCGTCCTCGACGACCACGGGCGACGACGGTCGGAGCATGCTTATTTATTCTGCGCCATCCGGATACGCTGTACCCACATCCGTCGTCTCTTCTCGAATCTTCCGGCGCGACATCAGCGCACACGGAGCAGCTCCATCAACCGACGCACTCGGTGTCTAGGAGCCCCAAGTACGCACCTCGCAAGACACGATCGCCCTCGGCAGCTCTGGCGAGGTACCACAGCTCCCACCAAGGACAGAATACTATCATAAATATTTTTAGCTGATTACGCACACCAAAAGGCCAAACTCGTGAATTTGGCTACACACTGGTCGCTGGGTTGACATCGACCAGTGCCTCCGCTTTAATGGTCCTGATGCCTCCATGGACGATGGCCAGGCCTCACCAACTCACATTTGTGGCGTATATGATGCTGCCCATAGACGCAACATTAGGAAGAAACCTCTTTCATATTTTGGGAGAGACCCATGGATATTCTTCGACTGGAGCTTCGCGGTGGCTGTGGCGGTACCTCGCGCGAGTTATATACATCGAGGGGACTGTCAATCAAAAAGGTTGACAGGATACAAACTGCGCTCTTGAATGCTCAGTACAGTACAATGTGTTGTACCATTCCACACCTCGTTCGTTCGCATGACCGTGCTAAATTGAAAGACGAAGACTCAAGAAAACCCAGGTGACAGTCGAGCAGCCTTGGCACCACAGCATACATGTGCCTTGGCGCCAGAGTTCATTTTTTAGTGAGAAGCCACCATACTCCAGAGTAATCGATAAGAATTTTGATGGTCGCCGACAAATACGTCGAAATATTCCAAAGCTATATTCGCTGCACTATGAAAATCCAGATTTGACGTAAAAAGACGCATAAAACGACGAATTTCAGAACCACTCTCCCGCAACGACTGAGCAGTCCGCCCTGAGTTGGTCGTCCACGGGCGTTGAGTTGTTGATCAAGGTACCCATTCACCACTTGCTACTACTCGGCACCTATGCCATTCTCATCCAAACGATGAACGTTTTAGGCCACGATGAGTGGTTCCAGAACTGTTCATCCCGAACGATCGTGAGGCTTAGATTTACGACCACCACTTCGCATCGCATTCAGAGTTAAACGTGCGCCGCCGCGACCAATTCAGTGTAAATTACACCTAAATATACCGATTTCAAAAACCACGGATTGTAATACCGCTGTCGTCCTACTGAAGGTCAACATGGCCTAAGCGTGCTTGCCCCAAATCACCACACGCCAACCGTTGTAGCGTGAACGTGTATTTTCTCGAGCCCGATGAGATGTTTGCAGTGTGGACACCCGAGTCGTCCAATATCGGTGTTTGCCTCCGCCCAGTTCCATTTTCAAACGATAAGTGCCATTTTTGCGCATTTTGATTGGCTAGAAGAATTCGAAATGGGCGTTTCTGATTGGCCAAAATTCAAAAAGATCTGATGCAAGTCATTTTCAAGAGGTCGACGGAAGTTTTAATGCGAAAGACATTAGGCCACCCTCTCGACATGTGCATGTGCCGGTAGAGTGAACGGCGTGAACACGCGTGTCGATGGACCAAAATGTGATGTCGTACAATAGCAAACTTCTTGCTTGACGCCGCCTTCCATTGTGTTTTACAAGGGAATTGAACTAGTTTTCAGGTCACACCACAGTACTCGTGTTTGAATATATACGCAAGTACATGATCAAAAATTGTTGCGAAAGACACGTCGGCTTGTGTCCATCATGTCCAGCTCCAACCACAGGTCGGTTCGTGTCCATCATGTCCAGCTCAACCACTGTAGACGTACTAGGTGGTACGTCACGACGTAAGAGTCGACACCAGGCCCTCGACGCTTAACTTCTCAAAATGACCTTTAGTGCGGCTCAATACGTATTGACTCAACAGCACCTTGTGACGGAAATCCTTGCATTTCAGAATGGATATCGATGTTCACTAGCCAGCCAATTTCGCCGCTATCGCAAGAAGCTTTCGAAGCGCCTGTTGGAGTCACCCGAGCAAGTTCGAGGCTTTGTCCTGTGCCAACTAATCATGGAAAAGCATGCGACCATGGCATTGGAGCTATTAGCCAAGTATCCCGAGGCGTCGATGGTGCAACTACCCGATACGAAGAAGAAGTACGTCTATGCAATCGACTATGCCGTGCATGCCGGAAGCTCCGAGCTTTTGCGCCAACTTCTCGTGCGCAACTTCGGCAAAGCCACGACGAACGCAATGGATGATGCGGCTGAGGCGGGCGACTTGGCTATGGTCGAACTATTGCACGAGTACCGATCGGAGGGCTGCACATTCGGCGCGTTTCAGTCAGCCAAAAAGAACAAAGACCACGAGATGCTGGCCTACTTGACGGCTCACCGGGCCCGGGACCAGCGACGCACGCCGCCGGCCAAGTTCAAATTTGAAGGCGAAGATGTGATGTTACTGTGTACGATTCAATGAGCCGTATACCAACGCCTTTCAACGGTGAGCAATTTCAAATCTCGTTAACTTCATATCCAACTTTAAGTGTCGTCTTCTTACATCGATTCCCGATAAGAAGCGCTTTTACCAGAGGAGGGCGGCAGTTCACTAGAGCGGCACAATAGCGTGGGCGCGTGCTGTTCCACCAGTGCAACGGTTGCAGTCAGCGTCGTCATACCGCCAGCGACATGTGTTAGGCACTGTTTTCAAGCCAACATTGTTGCCATCATCGCGAGAGGTATCGTGAGTCGCCTACGCTGTCAGTGATCATAGTTCCTCCACAAACGCACGGCCACTGTGTTGGCTATAACGCTAGCTGTCCTGAAGCCTCGGGAGCCACACTCCGAATCTGCAGGACAGCACCACGCCTCTAGTTTGCGCCAAAGCGTGAAGTTGGTGGCAAAGTTGTTCATGTGTAGCAAACGTTGGTTGTTTTGGACCGCGCTAGTCTTGTTTGGCGTTGGGCTCCAGTTAAACAAGGACTTCTGGTTGCAAATACTCAGATTTTCTACCGCCCCCAGCGCTTGCGAGACGCCAAGATCCTATGGCATTTAGGCCTTAAGAAACTCTGCCTGGAGACACGTGGGCTTGGCAGCCTTGGCAGCGATGGTGTCAATGTCCTTCTGGATCGCGGCGACGCGCGACTGGAGCGCCGTTAGCTTGGCCTCGTCGAAGGCAGCGCGGGCGTAGAGCTTGCGCCGGCGCTTTTGGAAGAGGAAGTCGTAGATGTTTTCGTAGTCGTACTCCTTCTCGGTAAAGGTCCACCACGTGTACCCGACGATCGAGACGCCAAAGCCCGTAAAGTACGTCACGGGCTCCATGATGTCCCACGAAAAATGGATGAAGGAGAGCCATGCGTAGAGTCCAAAGCTGCCCACGAGTCCGAGGGAGCTAGCATAGCAGTACAGGCGAGTGCGCTTGTGAGCCAAATGATCGAGCTCCTTCTTCAGATGCAGCAAGGCGTCGTGCTCGGGCATGATGGTCGCGAGCTCGGCCTCGAGCGCCTGGCGCTAAGACGCGAGGTGAGTGCCGGCGCCATCTATAGCCAGTACCGCCTCGGTGTAGTGCTGCGTCGTGGGCGGCGTAAGCCCGAGCGAGTCGAAGTACGTGTCGAGAACATTGCGCGGCTTGAGGAACACCGCTGTCTTGAGCTCCTCGTCAGGCGACTAGACGACTGTGTCAGGCAGACAGCGAAGGTGGGAGCTACCTGGGCGAAATGAAACACGATGCCCACTTGATGGAACGCGTGCAGGACCTGGCCTGCTTGCTTCTTGGGGATGCCGTGTTCCGCCGCAAGTTTACGAAACTCGGCCACGTCAATCTTCCACTTCCTAGCCGACGGAGGGAGCTTGAGCACAGACTGCTACCGCTCAAGCAAACGTACGGGTGCTTCTCGATCGTCTCGCGGAGCTTGATGATCGCGGCTTTGTGGGCCACGGATCGGATGTCGAGTTGACCGTCTTGCGGCAGACTTGTGTACGCGTCACCCGTGAACACTGCGAACTTTCAGCACCGGCGCAAGGTATCCAGGGAGTGCTACGTACCAGGAGCCGCAACCTTGAGAACCTTGTCGTTCAGGACGATTTGGAAGTCGTCGGCCATCAGAGTCGCAAACGGCGTCTCTGGTGCGAATGGGACACCTTTGGTCGTGCGGACCTGAACGTCCTTCGCGCTCGAATCCTCTAGCTGGACTTGGGATATAAAGCCCGCGACGGACGTCGTTGGTTGCATGCTGAAGACACGCGTGCCCATGCCCACGTCGCCCTCTAAGCCGCCAGTGTCGGCAAGAGGCAGGGGCAGCGCCAGGGCCAGTGCACCATTGCCTTCGAGGTACTTGAGTTCGAGGGGGCGGCTTGAAGAGCCCGAGCCTGAGCCAAAGCTTCCCGACAGCGACGAGAGGAATCGCGGCTGCGGCAGTGCCGATGGCAGTGCGCGCCGGAGGAGAGCCGCTCGCCCGATCATTTGATATGCCAAGTGACTTCAGCCACATGGGTCAGATATGCGGATCTTTTCCGGCCCGACATCCGTCTAAGTGCGAGTCGGTGCTGCGATTCACCACGAATCGATGCATGTACACACCGACGATACCACCTGGCAGCAGCCGCAGGCCCATACGCGCCATAGCACTCGGTGCTTTGCCCTGAGCCGATCGCCGCCGGCAGCAGGTCTCCTGGCGTCGGCACCTTCCGCTCAATGTAGAAAAGGTTAATTATTGAATTATGGCCAATCATAATGCAGTATGGACTTATTTTTTACCAATCAGAACCTTCCCGTCAAGCTAATCAACGTTGGATGCGTATCGTTTGAGCTACAGACGGCGCTTCAGTGCTTAAAAACCCACATAGCGCATGCTCGGCGATTGCAGCGCGCGCCAAAGCGCCGCAATTTCCGCATGCCGCACCGACGCCTGGACACGGACGTCCAAGCTCGATGCTCGGTGGACGGCAGCATCCTTTGCACCAATCCCCGCCCACTTCAATTTTTTTAGCCAATCACAGGCAAGTGCACTTTCGCCAGCCAATGGCCTTGCGGGGATGGTCGGTGGAATTCACAAGAACGATTGCCGCCGCCCGTCGTTGCCAGAATCCGAATCATGGCCGACGCCGCACCCGCGTCCAAGAGCTTCTTCACGTCCCTTATCGTACGCCGGATGCGTCTTATGGGATGACTTATGCCTGCCTTGCAGGCCGGTGGCATTGCCGGTACGTCCGTGGATGTGGCCCTCTTCCCGCTCGACACGATCAAGACTCGCCTGCAGAGCTCGCAAGGCTTCATCAAGGCCGGTGGCTTCAAAGGCGTGTACAAGGGACTCTCAGCGGCAGCTGCTGGCTCCGCTCCCGGAGGTACTTCAGGCAACACGAACTGCACGAAGCGAATGATGTAGCGGCTCTCTTCTTCAGCACGTACGAGATGTCTAAGGAAGCGTTGCAGACGCAGCTGCCGCACATGGCCTCGTCGCCTTTGATCCACATGGGCGCCGCAGCGTGCGGTGAGACCGTGCGTTCCGTTGTGGCTTGCACCATGTGCTAACCTCGGCACGTAGGCAGCATGCTTGGTGCGCGTACCCACGGAAATCGTCAAGCAGAACATGCAAACCGGAGCTCTTAACGGCTTCCAGCACTCCGTCAAGACGCTGTATGCAACGAACGGCCTTTCTGGTTTCTACCGCGGCTACTGGAGCATGCTCGCGCGCGAGGTGGGTCTCGTCACGAGTCCTCGCCGGCTCATCGCATCCCCGTAGATTCCTTTCTCCTTCATTCAATTCCCGCTCTGGGAGGGCCTTAAGGCTTCGTGGAGTGCCAAGCAGGGCGAGCAGGTCAGCGCCCTTCAGGGTGCGCTCTGCGGTTCCATCTCCGGCGGCATCGCGGCGTCCATCACAACGCCGCTCGACGTCGTCAAGACGCGCCTCATGCTCGGAAAAGTAGGCCTCCTCTCACGATGCTGTGTTCATGTTGTGTGCGTAGGACGCGCAAGGCGTCGAATACCGTGGCATGAAGGACACGTTTGTGCGCGTGTACACCGAGGAAGGCTGGCAGCGCCTCTTCTCTGGTGTCAAGCCCCGCACCATGTGGATAAGCATCGGTGGCTTTGTGTTCTTCGGCGCCTACGAGACGGTGTCCGCGACTTTGTCCAAGTAGAGGCAGCGATAAACGTACATAGAACCACTAGAATGGCGAATCTGTTCTTTGGCAAAGTCTTTTGCGCCACCGCAGGCTGTAGTCCGGTATCGACGGTTTGGTAGTGACACTAAGATGACCAGCAGCCGGGCGACGTTAAGGCCATCGGTGTTATTCGATTAGAAGCGTCGGATTTCAAACAAGCCAAAGTCCTTTCCATGGAACTCCTGGCTCATGAGGCTTTCGTCTACTTTGTAGTAGCTGAAGCCAGCGTCGTGGAGCAGCTGGAAGAAGCGGCGGTCGGTGTCGTGGCGCCCGAGGCCAACGAGGATGCGGGTATTCGGCCCCGCGAGGCGTTGCAGCGTCGCCAGCAGAGGCGCGTAGAACGCAGGCGAGTAAGCGATGTCCGTCCCGACGATCCAGTCCAGCGGCGCATCGGGTGTTGGCGGCGGGGCATTCCAATCAAGTGCGGAAACCGTAATGGTGGTCTCCGCCGGAATCCGGTCGGCGTTGCGGGCGACGTTGGCTTCGAGTGCCGCAACGTGCGACGCCAGGTCCGTGAGCGCGACGTGGGCAGGGCCCATGAGTGCGACGGCTAGGCCCACAAGCCCCGTGCCGCTGCCGAGCTCGAGAACCCGGGCGCCAGCTAGCTGCCGGCGGGCAGGCTCGTGGCGCGAAAAGTAGTCGACCATGAGCCGGCCGCTGGTCCAGAGCGAGCCGCCGATGCCCACACCCCAGTCGCAACCAAGCTCCACGATGGCATCGACGTCGCTGCCGTCGGCGCCCACACCTCGGACCGCGATGCGTTCGACTTGCATGGCGGTAATTGGACCTCCGCAAGCGTTGCACCGAGTTTTGATTGGTCCGCACAGATCTCACTTGGCGATTATGCACATGCGACGGCGGTGGCCCATAGCGCTGGCGGCCACCCGCCGCGGGCTCGCCTCGATCGCTTTCGTCGACGAGATTCTCACCGCTGCCAAAGCCCTGCACAGCGATACAACGCCACCTCGCCCGCGCCTCAACCCGCCCAACGCTTGGCGCGTGCCGACATCCCCTCGGCCTCTGGACGTGGCGCGGTTGCGGCGTATGTACGCGTCGGGCCAAGCACCGTACGAGACGGTGGCCGCGCTAGACGCTCTTGGGTTCGTGTGGGATCCCATCGCCTTCAAGTGGTCCACACGCCTTGCTGCACTCTCAGTGTACCAGCGCATTCACGGCGATGTTCTCGTGCCTCGCGGCTTCGTCATTCCAGTTGGAGATATGCAGTGGCCCCGCGATGCCTGGAACCTCAAGCTCGGCGTCTTTGTGCACAATGTTCGCTCAGGTCGGGCTGTCCTGAGCCCGAAGCAGCTGGAGCAGCTCGAGCACTTGGGGTTCGTTTGGGACCCTGTTGAGCACCACTGGATCATGCACATCGCCGCGCTGAAAGCCTACAAGGCACTGCACGGCGACGTGTGCGTGCCCCAGCGCTTCATAGTACCGCCCGACTGGGCTGACACGCGCCTGCATGGCCTGCGGCTCGGTCGCTTCGTCAACAGTCTCCGGACACGGCGGCTGTCTGAGTCGCAAGCAGCGACCGTCGCCGCCCTTGGCTTCGTGTACAACATGCCTGAGTACAACTGGGAGCGCAAGCTACTGGCGCTGCGTCTGTACAAGGAAATCCACGGCGACCTGCTTGTACCCAAAAGCTTTGTCGTCCCGCAAGCTGCGCCGTGGCCAGCAAGTCTCTGGGGGCTGCCGCTCGGGCCGATCGTGCGCTCGCTGCGCAACAGCGCTCGAGACGATACACGTGCCGACTTGGACGCCATTGGCTTCGTGTGGGACCCTCTTGGCGACAACTGGGACATGATCGTCCTCGCGCTCAAGACGTACGAGCAGGTCTTCGGCCACCTGCGCGTCGCCACCAACTTCGTGGTGCCGTCAAATGATCCCTGGCCTCCAGCTACGTGGCGACTGCATCTCGGTAGCGCCGTGACACAGCTCCGCCATCGCGTCGACGACATGTCCACCGAGCAGATGGACCTCCTGGGCCTCATCATCGCGCTCGACGTCGACGGCGACACACCTGACGACGATGAGCTACTGTAATATACCCCTGTTAACGGCCTGCCTCCATGCCGCTCGCGTCTCCGAGAGGAAACTGGACGGGAAGAGAGCTGGCCTGATGATCTGCTTGCCAGCTCTTGCTGCAGGAGCACACCACTACTCGACGCGCTCTCGCAGCAGGGCAGCTTGAGCAAGCTGTGAGGCGTTGGAACGTGTCGGTAACCAGCGCCGTTGTCTGGAGCGTCGCTGGTGCCCCCCTGCCGCGTCGATTGCCGACGCCCGTTGATCTCTAGCCCGCGGCAGGTCCGTGGACCAAAGGGTTCGTCGGAACACGCACTCGGATGCTACGTCGTCTATTGTAGCTTATAATTATGTGGTTCTATAGTACAGTTAGCCCAAGGTGCGGGCAATGTTGAGAACGCTCCCGAAGAGCGCGCTAGCAGCGAGGCTCTGCGTCGCGTCCGACGCGAAGGAAGAGCCCGAGAGGAAGAGAGGATGCGGCGCGTGGCGCTCCGTGTACAGCGCCAGCCCCACTTGCGCCCCGAGCAGGTTCGCGAACGGGTGCGCCTCCAGCGCCCGCACCTGCACGCGGATGCGTGCGTCGGCCGTCGACAGCACCGTCGTCGTGCGCAGCGGGCGGGCCGCCGACGCAAGCGTCTCGAACGCACTTGCGTGTGCCTGCACGTGCGCCACAACGTCGTCGCGGGTCCAAGCTGCCCGCGGCGCCGGCACGGGCACTGGTGACTCGATGGCTGCCTGCGCCACGTCCACAGCAAGCCCGAGCTCACGGCCGAGAAGCACCATCTTGCGCGCGGACGCGACGCCCGTAAGGTCGTCGAGAATGTCGGCGGGTGACAGCGACGTGAACTGCGAAGCCAGCACACGAGCGAGGGCGTCGCCGACGGGGCCGCCCGTCGAATGCAGTTCGAGCAAGAGCGCGTTCATGACCGAGCTCCACGATGTTTCGACCTTCTCGATGTGATCACCCGTTTGCAGCAAGTTTTGAATCGTCGAGAGCACAGGCACACCCATGCCCAGGCAAGCCTCGGTGTCGAGCACCACTTGGTGCGAGGCCGCAGCGTCGATAGTCTTGCGCAGCGAGAGGCCCGTGCTGGCGACGTGCAGGTTGGCGCTCACGATAAAGCAATCGGCGGCGAGCCAGTCGGGGTACTGCACCACGGTGGCGGCATCGCCAGACACATCGACGACCAGGGCAAACGGAATGTGGTCAGTGTGCACATGGTCGATGAACTTGGCCATGTCGAAAGGCTGCGCCGGCGTGGCTGCCAGTGACGCCGCGTCGAAGCCCGTGGGGTGCAGCTGCATCGTGGTGCCGTTGCCCACAGCCCGCACGCGCAAGTCCACCTTGAACTTGCGCGCGAGCCACTGTTTCTGGGCAAAGAGCTGGCTCAAGAGGGCGGTACCCACGGGCGTGTGCGCGTCGAGGATGCCGATGGAGATGGTTTGGTCTGCAAGGAAGAAAGCCGAGTGAACGGCTCGCAGCGCGGCGCCCGAGTCTTCGTACCGTACGACAGCTGAAATGTTGCGCTCCGAGGAGCCTTGCGAGATGCCGAGGATGTTGATGCCGGCCCGCCCGAGCGCACCGAAGAAGCGACCGCACACCCCCGGCGTTTGCGACATGTTGTCACCAACGGCGGCGATGATGCTGACGGGCGCCTCGTACGTGACGGCGTCGATGAGCCCGTGGTGCAGCTCCTTGAAGAATGCAGCCTCGATGGCGTCTTTGGCGTTGGCCGCGTGGGCAGCGGGGATCGCAAAGCAGATCGAGTGCTCCGAACTGGCCTGGGCGATGAGCACCACGTTCACCTTGATACGGTCGAGGGCGTTGAAGAGGCGGCTGGCAACGCCGTGCACGCCAACCATGCCCGTGCCCTCGAGGTTGAACATGGCGAGGTCATCGATGGTCGAGAAGCCCGACACAATGTGTTTGGCCGACGTGGTCGGCGACAGCGCTCGCCGGTGGTAGATGCGCGTACCCGGATGCGTCGGGTCGAAGGTGTTGCGAATGAAGATCGGGATGCTTTCGGCAACGGCAGGCGCCATGGTCTTCGGGTGGATCACTTTGGCCCCAAAGTATGCGAGTTCCATGGCCTCTTGGTACGAGATCTGCGGCAGAATCTTGGCCTCGGGAACGCGTCGCGGGTCTGCCGAGTAGACACCCGACACGTCGGTCCAGATGGTGATGTCGGCAGCTTTCAGCACGCGGCCAAAGATGGAGGCAGAGAAGTCGCTGCCGTCGCGCTTGAGAGTCGTCACGACGCCGTCCGTCGTGGAGCAGATGAAACCAGTGATACAAAGGTGCGTCGCGTTGCCGAGGGCCTCCATGCGCGCCCGGAGCTTCGCAGCTGTGAGCTCGTAGAGGACTACGGGGCCGTGGTTGGGGTCGATTTCGACGGTGAGTACTTCGCGCGAGTCGATGAAGGCGAATCGTTCGGTCTTCCCCGCGAGCGCCAAGTGGTGATTAAGTACATGGGTCATGATCCGCGCACTCCAAAGCTCACCGTGGCCGCTCACAAGCTCCGTGACGTTTTCATTATACGAGCGCATGATCGAGATTGCGTGTAGTAGCTCCTGCAAAGTCGCCAAGTCCTGCCGTATTTGGACGAGAATGGCATCGCCCACGTCGGGCGGGAGAAGCTCGGCGACAGCCTCGGCGTGCTTGGCCTCAATCGCATCGATGATGGCCTGGATCTCATCGGTTTGCTTGGTCTTGGCGAGTTCGACAAGCGAGATGAGCAGGTCCGTGACCTTGGGCTTGCCGCCCATGGCTGAGACGACGACCGCGATCTTGTCGGAGGCAATGCTAGCGACGATGGACTGCACGGCCTTCATGGCGGTGGCATTGCCGACGGATGTTCCGCCAAACTTGTGAACGACAAAGGAAGAGGTCATGATGGAGCACGTGCAGGAAGAGGAGGATGCTGAAATGCCACGGCGCGACTGGACCCGGCGGCTGCTTGCGCGATCTTTGCCGGCCGCCACAAGAAGTTCTCGTGGCTGGCGGCTGGAAAGGCACCCGCGCCGTTTGATTGGCTCGCCCAGTTTGCACTTGCCATTTGTATCCATCGGCCCCCGGGAAGTTCCCTGAGAAAGATACTTTTATAGTGGGACAATCCCACCGACCAGAGACAGTCCTTCAGTATGTCGTCCACCTGGTCACACGGTGTGACCGACGCCAAAAGTTAATTTCCCTGTGCCGCGCTGCCATTGGTCAAAACAACTGGAATTCGGCGGCAACGCGTTTCTTTGGTGGGGGGGGGTCCTCTTTCGTAGCGCTTTTAACCATGTTCGCATCGACATGAGAACGAGGGCTATGGAAGCCGCACGGCGTCCGCGGACAGCAGCGCGACTGAGCTACCGCGAGCGCTCTGGGAAGTGTTTTCCGTAGCGTGGAGAGTGGCTTGGCGACTGCGGTACGCGAAAGGGCTCGAAAAAATGACAGAAAACCTGGGCTGATCTGGTAACGCGACCTGAGCCACAAGCGGTTTACTCCAGTTCCAGCACCTGTCCACAGCGTGTGGTGTGGTACCGCAGGCCCAACCATGCGCGTCATGTAATCGCATTGCTCACGCGGAACATTCCTTTTTGTGGGGCCCCATCCTTCGAATGTTTTGGGGGTACCCATGAAAGGTGGGTGGGGCTGTGGCGAGCGGGCCAGCATTTTGTTTCGAAGAGCTCAGGATGGCCGACAAAGTTCCCTACATGTCGTCGACGCCGACCCAGTTCGAAATGGGCGTATGGCCTTGCATCCATGCTGCGAGGCCTCATGCGCTAGGGCGTAGGAGTGCACGAAGCTGCAGCGCGAGTCGCTCAAGTGCATTGAAGGTATCCTACTGCGCACTCATGGAGCGCATCTTATTGCGATATTCAATAGAAAACTACCGTCAGCGCGACAAGTGCGCCGAGTTCTTCGAGCGCTACCGCGAGTGCAAGAAGGTGCGTTGATGTTACGACGACCGCGGCGCTAATGCGAGCCCAGGGCCGCCACTCGGCTATTGTGGCCGCTCGGAGAGCCGGCAAGCTCGAATAAAGCGTGTACGATACGAGAAAGAAACTTATGCATTCACGCCGCGCTTGGCCTTAAGCTCTTCTAAAAAAGACATTGGTGGCGCCGCGCCTGGCGGGCGAACCGTCTTGGCCTTAAGCTCGTCAAGGAAGCTGGCCTTTGGCGGCGACGCAGCGTTTTGATCATTCTTGTTTGCTCGTCGCTTGAGCTCATCGAGGAAACTGAGGCCCGCTGGTGCGCCCTCTTCTGATACACCTCCCAGGGCAATGGTCGCTTTGGGTTTCGGCAGCGGTGACGCGCATGGCGACCGACTGGACCGCCGCCGCTGGATTTCCGCCAGGTTGTTGGGCTTGGCGATGTCGTCAAGCAGGGTTGGGTCAATGATGGACGGGCGCTTCTTTAGGAGACTCGGCGTCGTAGCAAGCCCCATCATCTTGAGCAGCGCGTGGGATTTGGGCTGGGACAGCGCCGGTTTCTTTGCCGGGGCCTCGGCCGTCGTCACCGCGCCGTCGTCTTCATCGCCGGCCACGATGGACTTGCTGCTGTCCGAGCGAAGGAGGTCCCGCGACGACCGGCGGGCGCAAAAGTCGTTTTGCAGGAAGTGCAGCACCGCCGGTGATGCCTTCACCGCGTTCACGACGCGGATTTGCGCCAGGACGTCGTGCACGGCCTTTGCACACGACGCCTTGGGCAGGCGCCGTGGGCCGTCCTGGGCCGCCGCCTCCCCCTACGAAAGCACCGCTCGCCTCTGCGTCAAGATCTCGTCGTACCTCTGGCTTTTGCAACTCTTTCGAACGCTCGGCAATCGCGTTACTGAGCTCGCTCTTTCTGGCGGCAGCTTCTTCCTCGGCCGAAAGCTTCTTGTGCATTGCGCGCTCCTTGGGCTTAAGCGCCGGGGTCTTGGCAAAGGGTCCTGGGATCACCGCGTTGCGAACGTCGGGGGGCAGCTGCCGAATCGCCGCAATCTCTTCCAAGTACTGCTCGTGTGTGGGACAAGCAGTTTGGATGGCTCGCTCAGCAACCGCAACTTCACTCTTCAGCCCGTCGCGCTCCTTGCACAGCGACTGGTAGATCTTCTTGGCCTCGTCACTGGGGCACGGGGATCAATCGTGGCCATTGCCTGACGGAGCTTACCGCAGGCGAATGAGCGTCGCTTTACCAAAGCTCTTGATGAGGTCCTCGGACCGGCAATCTACGCAGCGACGTCGGAGCGCCGCTGCAAATGGGGACGAACCGTCGGACACAGCGTGGTATTCTTTCTTGGCCAGCGGGATCTCGTGGTCCGAGAGCGTTTGGAGCCGCGTCTTCTTCTGTGCCAAGCGCTTGGCTTGCGTTTCGAACTTGACGAGGCGCTGCTGGATTTCATCCTCGGTTGGGTACCGGTACACTGGGTTCAGCAATTGCTTGTCGCTGAGCGGCTTGAGCTTCACTTCGGCGCGGGCTCCTGCGCAGTGGGCGTAAGCGGGACCACCTTGGACGGCAGTTGCATGCCTTTGACGGGGTCCCACCCGGCTTTCACCGTGTCGCCGTCGTATTGCTGGACGAGAATCTTGAGGTGGGCGATGAAGTCGGCGCGCCACTCGGCCTTTCGCCCCTCCTTGTCAAACTCAAAGCTCTCGGGAAGCGCCAGGTAGATGCCGCGCATCTCGGTGATGTCGTACCTACGATCGTTGTTGCAGCTGATACCTCGCACCTCGTCGACACGTACATCTCAAGGTTGGTAAAGCACTGAGCAGTGTCGCCCGAGATGAAGTTGTCGCGGGCCTTGTCCTTCTCATGGGTGACAACCCATTGAAGCAGCCTAATAGCGGTTGGCTGCTGAGCGACTCAGCGGCTGCCTACTTGTTTTGCTTGAGGTAGTTGGCGAGGTCTCGAGTGTAGAGGACACCGGCGGCTCTCGCGGCGTCCAGCAGTGTCTCGATCGGCATGGCGGCAATGGAGTCGGGAATGAGCGAGCAAAGGCGCTCAAGGCACACCTGATTGTCGGGCAAATGCTTGGCGCACCACGCGGCTTCCAGGCGACGCATCTCCGCGGGGTACTCTACACAAACATATGCGTCGCTCGCCACCCAGTGGTAGCTACCTTTGGAAGTTTCGCGGCGGGCGCGCCAGACTTCGAGTTGCTTAAGTGTAGCGTTGATGTGTCGCTCTTTTCGCTGCAGCTCTTTGGCGCGATAGCCCGAAAAGTGCCGGCACAGCACGGTAGCGCGTTCCACCAGTGTTAAAAGAGCCTCACCGGTCGCCTGGCTGGCCTCCGCGGCAACCTGCGGCGTCTGGGGAGCACTAGGGACCGTAGCAGCTGGTACCTTGGTGAGCTCTCGAGCCGCCGACAGGTTTTCCTCGGTCGCGAACCGCGCCACCGAGTTCTCGAGCCTTTCGAGGACGGCGTCGGTTGTCGCCACCAGCTGAGTTTGGGCTTGGTTTTGCTTGAGTACGGCTTGCTTGAACTGCTCTTGAATGGCCAGCACCTCTTTCCTCAGAACGTCCATACTCTGCACTTGGAGAATTGCCATGCTGCCACGGCGGGTCGGGGATGCCGTGAGGGGCGCCTGTATGTCGGCGACGAGTTTCGGGTCTTCCACCTTGGCCTTGAGCTCGTGTAGCTCTTCCTGTGCCTTGCTCAAGTGCGTTTTGAGGGTCGCGATCTCAGTCGTATGCGCATGCAAGCCCTGGAGCGTGGCACTCAGCTCTGTTCAAGGACGCGTGAAGTCGGCGAAGTGTGTGTTTAGAGCGCTACCTTTCGTGTAGTCGTCGGGGGGCGAGTTGAGCAACAAGGATTGCTCATACAGTAGCCGATCGTAGTCTGCCTCAGCTGCAGTCAAGTACCGGTCGGCGACTTCAAATGCGTTGGTCTTTGAACTCTCGAGCTTCCACTTAGAGCCAAACTTAACTCATGTGGACGGCGATGGGGTCTACCTGCAGTTCTTCGTCGCTTAGGCCGAGCGTCGATTTGAGCAAATCGATCTGCTCCATCAGTTGCTGCACCTTGGCATCGTCTTTGTCGGCGGGTTGCTTTTCGCTGCTCCCGACGGCTTTGGGGGCAGGGAAGAGAAAGGGCTCGGCGTCCTTGTTCTATAGCTCAGCATGAGCGAGTGGTTCGCCGATACACGGATGACGTACGGAAAGCAGATCACTCTTGGGGCTGCGACTTGATGCGTTCTTTGCTGTGCGAAGGGGCGATACTCCTGGACGCTTCTCGCCGGCCTTGTCCAGCGGCGACGCGCACTTTCGCGACACATGTACCAAGATGGCCCCGTCATCGGCGCTCGTAAGGCTACGACGAATCTTGCGGATTGTGGACCGCACTGACGGCTCCTTGCCGCGCGCGATAGACTTGGAGCGGTCAATCGAGTCCCGCCGGCCCGCCAGCGACGGCGACGGCGGCCGCTGGCTGGCGCGCGTCGGTGTGCGGGGCTCTTTTGTTTTGGTCAGACCGAAGAGCTTGTGGATTTGATCCTTGTGGTCCAAAAGGTGCACACCTTGGGCATACAGCCTGGCGTATGGGGACACCTTGTCCTTGCGCAGTTTGATGTGTTCTCGAGGGGGCGATGGGGGCGTCAGCGGCGCCGAGGCCAAGAGGTATGACGGCTTGCGCATTAGAGGCGCTGGCGGCGTCAGCTGCAGCGACGGACGCGGCTGCAAGTGGCCGTCGTCGGCACCCCCAAAGAGCTTGCGCGTCACGGACATGCGCGGCTTTTTTCACTCGGCAGTTTCGGCTGCCTGTCCCGTTTCGTATCTGATTGGCCAAAAAGAAGCGTATATTCCAACCAGTCATCGGTGGATATTTCGCAGGTAAGGTTCGTGGGCATTCGCGAGGATGCTACGCCGATCGCCGTCGTTGCTGCTGCGCACCTTTGCCGCCAAGGCCGCTGCCGCACCCGGAGAGCTGCCACCAAAGATGCTCAAGAAGATTGACTCGTTTGTGCAGACAGCCAAGATCATGCGGTCGCTGCAGGCCGCAACGTCCGACTACACCATTATCCACAACCCGACGAGGATTCCGGACGAGGCGCCTTGGCCGGAAGACTTTCGCGGCAAGTTCCTCGCAACCACAGACATCCGCAAGCTTCAGCGCGAGGGCAAGCTTCCGCCGGCCGCGGCTACCGAGCTAGAAAAGCTCAACATGGTGTGGGACGTGAACGCCTACAAGTGGCAGATGAAGATCGAGGCGCTCACGGCCTACAAGGCTGTATACGGGCATACAGACGTGCCGTATTCGTTCGTCGTGCCTGACCAGGACACGCGTTGGCCTCGCGACACGTGGGGCCAAGCGCTGGGAAAGCAGGTGTCCAATATCCTCAAGGAATTCCATACCTCCAAGCGCGTCAAGAACCAAGTGTACAACAACCCGACACCGCGCCAGCTGCAGCTAATAGCCCTCGACTTCAACTGGGACCGTTCAGGCTTTAGCTAAACGCGTCACTGGCTTGACTTATTAATCGTTTTCCAAGTACTGTGATCTCGCATCGAAACCCTGGCGGAGTCAGGGTGTGCTTGTGCGGCGTTAAAGCTAGGAATGAAACCAGTCAGGACACTAGGAACGAAACCAGTCGGGACACGTTAGCTCTTCCTGGTGCGAAATTCAGTGGAACCCGGTAGTCAAGGTCTGCTCGGCATGTTCACAGCAGTGCAATGGCGTAAAGTTGCTTCAAATCGCGCTGATTGTGACCTGGCGTTGGATCGTGGAATGGCTCGAGGCAAACTGCTGCGAGGTCCCTCCAGCCCTCCTGGCCGATATGGCTCGTTGTTTGTGTTGGCATCTTTACTAGCAGCGCAAGCTAGTGGTGAGCGCGATGGATATCGGACACGAAGTACCGTTGATAGGGCAGTTTGCCTCCGATTTCAATGGCCGCATCCATTGCCTGCAAGTCTGTTGTCAATTGAACGTTGCCTAGCGTCCAGGCGATGACGTCGAACTCTGCCAGCGCAAATGATTCTGGTCAACCTGGTCCAAAAGGTTACAGACTCATGAGCTCAAACCAATTTACAACAGCGCGTGCGCGGTGGCACTCGACGCCCTTAACGCTAATGAGCTGCTTCGCATGACTCTGAAGATGACAATGCAGAGGTCTATTTATCCATGTCGTCGGCGGTGCTGTCGAGGACGGAGCTGGGAATGCACTCCTCCAGGGCAGTCTCGACGAGGTCGCGGAGCTCTGGCTGCGTGCCCTTGGCCGACCACCGGTTGGCGATGTGCCGCTTCATGGCTTTGCCGCCATACTCGCCCCTACACCATATCAGCGCGGCATACATGAAGTAGTGCACGCACAGAAAGAGATTGAGAATTGGCTTGAGCAGCGTCGCGGTTGGCATGGCGTACGACCCGACTTCGTGCTTCTTCTTGCCCCACTTGGCTTGCATGTCTTCGGCGTAGTCGAGATAAGTGGCAATGATCTGCCGACGAGAGAAGCCCGGGTTCGGCGCGTCGAACAGAAGCCGGTCGGTATCACGGAAATCCCATGGATTGTTGTAGGCCGCGCGGCCGATCATGACGCCGTCAATGTTGAGATCAGGGTCCTAACATCCGCTTCAGCATTGACTGAAGACCGGGTCCGCCGAGGAACGCGATGCTCCAGCAGCAGGCAAGAGGACCTGAAGCAGCGCGTGGGCCTCCTGGATTGAGCCGACACCTCCGTTCAGCATGATGTTGAGGTGCGGGAAGTCGGCCTTGAGCCGCCCCACGTAGCTGTAGTTGAGGGCCGGGATGGTGCGGTTCTCGTGAGGGCTAAGCTTGAGACCGTCGAGCCAGCACTTGCGGGCGTGCACAGTGAAGTCCGTGACACCGGACGCCGCGACTGTCGACACAAAATCATGGAAGTGCTCGTATCTACGACCATTCAGCGGGAGTCATAGCGGCCTCATACGAGTCCAGGTCGTCGACGCCAATGCGGCACTTGACCGTGATGGGTGTGGAAGATACTTGCCGGATCATTTCGTAGCAGAGGTCCCGAACAAGCTCAGGGTTGAGCATCAAGCGCGCGCCAAAGCAATTGCCTGAAACCTTGGGTGACGGGCATCCAACGTTTAGATTGATCTCGTGAAAGCGGCCGTACTGCTCTGCAAGGCGCGCCACGGCTGCAACAAAGTGTTAAGACCCCAACGCTATAGGTCGCAGCCACGTACTTCCAAGGCTCGTGACGTCGTTGCCACCAAGCTGAAGCGCAAGCGGATGCTCGATGTCGTCATGGCCGAGGAAATAGTCGAAGTTGTCTTGTTGATGCAGCAGCTACAAGACTAGGTTGCTTAGGACGTTGATCACGAGAGTACCGTCTGATCGACAACCATCTCCGTGTATAGCAACGTCTTGCGTGTGATCTGGCGCATCATAAAGCGGTAGTGGCGGTCCGTCCAGTCCATCTAGTCGTGGATAAGACGCATCGCTTTGCGGCGAGCACCATCGGCGCCACCGAGAGCCGCGTCGGGGCGTACGTCGACGCCATCCTTCTCAGCATCCACGATGAAGAGCAATGGGAGAGGACCAATTGTTGCCTTCCATTTCGGCTCCGCCAATCAAATCGAAGTATCACCATAGCTGCACCAATCATCAATCGATCCATGCAATTCTAGCGATGCCATTGGTCAATCGGGCAATAAGATTGTCTTGGAGCTTGGCGCCTGCACGTTTGGTTCATGAAAAGCTCATGTTAATTGCTCATGAAAAGCTCATGGCAAAATGGGTTCAAGATCGAACGACCGTCGGGGCGAATGGGTTCGTTTCCAGTCTATTGGTGTTGCCGGATCGCGGGCGGAAACTCAGATGTAGAGTTGGTCCCACCGTCCCACGGCTCGCGTTGCGCAGCCACCCAGACGTGCCTCGGGGGGTAAAGATACCGCATCTCGACCAAGTTTTTGATGCGTGCGTGTTTCTATTTGCATGTTGACTTCAAGTCGCTGGCTTCTTTGCACGCGCATGGCGATCCTCGACTTGCCACCGATGTCCCAGCAGCGTTCGTTGGTGAGGACGATGGGCATCGATCCTTGTCGCGAATCTCGAGTGATGCACAGGCATCTACATGGCATCCCATGTACGCTGCGTTTGCCGCCTAAATGCTGAGTCCAGAGCGGCTTGCCGCCACGGGCCAACCAAGTACAACTGTATGAAGAAGCAGATGAGGCTAATGGGATAAGTTAGTACGTGGCGCGGGTGGCGTGGTGAGGGTGCCCGCCAGCGCCAGTGGGGATATTGATACTCTAGCTACGACGGCGGGTGTCAGAACGACAAAAAACGGCGAAAGCTCGACATGTCCCGAGGTAACTTGTGCCGGCAGAGCGGACACTCGTCGTGAGATGCGAGCCAAGGGAACAGACACGCGCGGTGAAAGACGTGGTGGCAGGGCAGCTGCACGAGGCCGCTTTCCGTGGCTTGAAAAGCCTCGAGACACACGGCGCAGTCCTTGTTCCAGCACCCACGATGCAGTGCAGCGTAACTCTGGTCTGGCAGGGCATGTAAAAACCGTGGGCAGGTAGCGCGGCTGTCAAGAAGGTTTGGCGGTTCGGCAATCAATTCGTTGTGCATGGCGAGGGTTCGTGCCGACATGGTCGCGTCAGCACAGGACGGACACGACCGACCGACGTTGGAGGCTGTGTTGACGAGGTAGACAGTTTGGCTGCACTTGCCGCACACGATTTCTCCGCAGACGCGACAGTGGTGCCGCCGGCGCAGAAGCGAAAAGCCCTTGCTGCATCCGACGCAGCAAGCGCGGGCGCGGTCAGGCACCCACCGCGACCGAGCGCACGCACTACGGATCTGCGTGCCTCGGCCGACCATCGACGACGAGATGCTCATTTCCGTGCGACGTTGCCGTTCGAAAAGTGACCTGGTGATGCCCCGTATCCGGAAGCTGCACTTTTTATCCGAATACTGCGCGACCAATGGGAGCGCGGCAATCGCGTATCCAAGTAGCGCATTACGCGTGCGCGTCCTTACCCGGGCGAAAGACGCGCGTGGTTGTCCGGGCCGCTACCACATGCGAGCTTGAGCTTCGCTCGATGCCACAGTAGTCTCGTCTTTGCTTCGTAGCAGAGCTCATACCTGGTGGACGGCCGTGCTTGCGCCGCAGCGCCGTAGCGAGCGAAGCCTCGGCCATCGTTGCCCGTGGTGCTACGTCGAGGGCATGCGCCAGCTGGTTTTCGCTCCGAATTTGATGTTGCAGCAGCCGTTGAAGCCGCATCGTCCGCGAAAGGGCGTCGTCGCGGGGGGCTTTCGGCCACACAGGGCCCACAAGATGCAATGACGGCGCCTCGGGTGATGACGGCGCCACCGCGAACGAACCCTGAATGCTTCTGCGGCTGCTTCGAGCTGCACATGTGTCGTGGACCGTGGGTGACGTTTGCAGCGTCGTCATTCGGGGGCCTACGGCAACTTCCTTCGGCATGGCGCCGCGCAGTGAATTGCGCTGGAGCAAGAAGCGAGGCAGGGCGAGTCGGTTCTGACGGAGCTTTGCCACAGGCACACATTTGAAGATGGGTGCAGAAACTTCGTTCAGTGGCTTGGCGCGCGATTCAACTGCCAATTTCGCAGCCGTCTACCCCCACAATGTTAATGGCCAACCCTCGCGGGTCAGTCGCGTACGTTCTCTTGAACGCGGTGCCAGTCGAGCTGAACGCGCGTAATCTTGCGTAGCATGCCCATTCCTCGTTTGCCCAAAACGCGCTGAAGCTGAAGACTTCATGACGACCGACTTGTGCTTGCAGGGCCTACCTGAAATGGACTGCCGGGGTAGGAGAGGACTAGCAACGTTGCGTCGCGGGTCGAAGCCACCATTGTGAGAGCTTTCCACGTGGCCTCCTCACAGAGGAGAACATTGCCGCGAGACAATGTCGCGACTTGGGCGTCGACGTGTATGTCTGGCTCTTGCCATCTATTTGGCGGTGTGCCACCCACCTATGCTCGCGAACGACCGTACGTTTTCTCTTGAATCGAACGGTGGAGGTTGATCTGTCGCTCGACAACACACTCGCCGTTCTCGATTATGTACAAAGTCTCTGCGACTTTTCCCGTCGCAAACGGCACAATAACTAGTCACTGTCGAGGACTGGGTTGCTATGGAGCGTACCTTGAGTACGTCGATACTCTCGGGTCACGAGACCATACCACATTGAACAAACGCGATCTTTGTCGAGTTCTTTGAAGGCATCCAACTACGCAGCAGCTCCAACCGCGCTCGGAACGGTGAACACGTACAGTCTGAAGGAAGTTTAGGCGGTTGTGCATCCGAGCGAGGCCAGGCCAGGACTGCATAAACTCGGCCTTGTTGACAGCCACAAGACGCACTCCGTGCGGCGTCACAGCACTTATTTGCCGCAGTTTGTCGCCCGCGAGGAGCTCAAACTCCCCAAAAGTGTCGCCGTCCGAAAGACTGCACACCTTGACGTAGCCCGAGACTTCGGCAGAATCGTCTGTGACGGCACCGACGCTTGACTGCACCAGGTCAACGGTCCCGCTGACAACGACGTAAAAGCGCTCCGAGGGTTTGCCCTTGCAGAAAACTAGCCAGCGTGGTGGTGGTGACCTGTCTCCGTGTCGGTGGTGCATACCGTAGGCGTTGGCGGCGTAGGTCTGGAAAAGCGTGCGCTCGCAAATCTGCTGGCGCAGCGCAGGGGGCATGACCTTAAAGCACGCCACGCCCTGAACGATCTCCATGACGAGGCGGATGCGCTTTTGCCGTGCAAACTCAATGACGCTAGGCCATTGCGAGCGCTGGGCGCGCCGCTTCAGAATGAAGTGAGCGATGAGTTTCCAATGGTCACGGGCACGCCTACGAATATCGTTGGCTACGATGGAGATTGTAGATTTCGTCCTCACCCGGATGTGTTTCGTTTTGTGTCTGGCGTCGGTGTCGCGTTGGTGTCGTGGGTGGCAAGGTGTTCATATACGTGGCGTGGAAGCACCAAGGCTGTCACGGAGGTCGCCGCCACCTGCACCGTCGTCGAGGCTACGGGTTTGTCGTTGTGGCGAACGTACCATGGTTGCAAAATGTGTCGCACCAGGCGTGAACAGCGCGCGATCACCAAGGATGTCTCCTGCAGTTAGGACGCCGTCACGGACCCCAAAGCGCTCGTGGTTGGGTTCCGCGAACATGTCCGAGGCTTTGGTGGACTTCCGGCGGCTGCTACTTGCAACCCCACACAGCTGAGCTGATAAAATCAATGGACGAGATACCTCATGAGGTGGGGGTCTTTGGACAACTGCTGGAGGGCTTTCATGGGGTCTGAGTTGTCTGCCAGTGTAAATTTCCGCTTCGACGGAGAGCTCCATGACGCTTTTGGCTTGGCAGGAGACGAATTGCCACTGGGTTTTCGATCAATAAGGAATTGGGGCAACGTACACTGACAATACAGGGGGTGGACGCTGAACAAAGATGTCCACACTGCCATCCAAAAGCACGTATAGCACTACGCAAAGGAAGGTACTGACGAAAGCTCCTCGTCGCATACCTTGCTCTTCTTCCCCTTGCTTGACCACTACAGAACGGCATTGGTATTAGCGCATATATTTGCGCGCCTACCGACGTCGCCAGCGGCAAATGCAGCGAAGACAAGCGCCCGCGGGACAGCCGACTGCAGTTCCACTGGAAACTGATCTTTGAGCCCTGTCATGTCGAGAAGCTGGGCGACAAGCCCGTGCAATTCCTCGACCCCCCGCGTTCTAACGACACGCGATAACGTCATGAGGCGAAGCTGTCATTGTGACATACGATGCTGCGTCCTTTTCGTGCGCGCGGTGCCATTGCAAGATGCTCTCCGTGAGCTGAAGAAGTGGTGCTGGTGACGGACGCAGGAGGCTCCAGTGCAGAACACCAACTTTTCCGTCCGTCAGAGCAATCGCCGAGTGTCGCTGTGGAGCTTCTTCTCGTTGCAGCACTCCCACGACGTCGCCCATCGCCAGTACTCTGGTCGTATCGGTACGATTCATTCTCGTGATAGTGTTGGCCGTCCGATGCGGGTCAAAGACCCAAGGAACCGCCTCTTTACTCGGGCGGACCCAATCGCCTCCGTGAACAGCTAGCGACAGGTCGTGGACTTGGTGGTGAGTAAACTAGGGCGCACCGTGACCCGAATGCACCAAGAGGAGAGTGCCAGCTAGTACAACAAGGACGACGTTGGCTCGCCACTCGTGTTCATCCCAGAGCAGTTGATTGTGCCGAATGTCCACAATCTAGCCGGCTTCAACTGCGCGGTCTAGAGAGCAGCCACACCTCCATGCCCTGCAACAAGCGGAGGCGCAACGTGTTTGGAAGCGCACGAAGAACGTCGCTGTGGCCGAGGTACCGTGCGAGCTTCTCCAGGGATTCGTGAGGCTTGGCCACTGCAGCTTCAAGCACGAGCCGTGGTTGAAACGACAGGGCTTCTTCGTCGGGCTGCAATAGGCCGCGTACGTAGGCTGCCGGCACTAGGAGTAGTACGGCTCCAGTGCCTACAGGCTGCTACGTGAAGCAGGTAAAACGAATGGTTGGACGCACCCTTGGTGCTACTTCGACCCACGAGATACGTGGACTGGCTGACGGAATCCGTAAGTGTGGGAACGTGTCCAAATGCGCTGCCAACACCAAGTGAGCTGACACGCTGGCCAAACGTGTCGTGCGCTTCTGCCTCCTCCACTGGCACGACGACGCTCTGGCGACGGTACACCCGCTTGGCCGTGACGCGGAAAATATGAACAACGCCAGAGAGCACCACCCACATCCCGTCGCTTCTATATTGGCGTTCAAGCGTCGACCGACGGCCCCCTTGGAGTACCGGTAGTTTTGCTCGAGGAGCACGGCGTCGGCATCGACAGTGCGAAGCTGCGCATGCCGCGCCACCGTGTGCAGCGCAGCTGGTGAGAGCTGGCGAAAGAAGAGGCGAGCATCTGCACGCAAGAGCGCAGCCATGGCTCGGTGCACGACCTCTGGGCCGCCCGTCACACCTGTTCAGCGACGCTGGATGTACCTTCTGAGCGGTCGGCCGTGCCAAAATGTGACCTGAGCTGGATCTCTTCGTCCTCTTTGTCGTCTGGGGGCTTCTCCAGGCTCAAGTCTGGATCGTCACGCACCGCAGCCAACCAGTCGGATTGCAAAAGCACGATAGCCGTGACCTAGATGTGCGTCAATAAGCGCCCCAGAGGAAGACAGAGCGACAGGTGAGACAGTTCGAAGGGTGGCGACTTGGGCGGCACCAAACGGTTGCACGAGCGCAACTTCACCGAAGCACTCGCCGTGGGTGAGGTCGCCGATGATGGTGCCTTGCGAAGCTTCGTTGTCTGCGGGCTGTTTGTCATGTGAAATCCTGCGGCCCTCCGTTGTTTCGGCAACGTAAATTTGCACGCGCCCTGAAACGACGATGATGAACTTGGCGTGAACACTCTCTTGGTCAAGGAGAACTGCGTTAGCTGATAGATTCTGGACCATCTACGCCCATCGTCACAACGCAGCCGCAGTGGCACGAACGAACGAGTTTGTGGGTGAGCTTTTCTAGAGCTGGAGGCGACAAGCTGCGGAAAATACGGAAGGTCTGGAGCAGCGCCACGAGCTTTGCATTGTCGTCGCGCGTGCGGCGGTGCGCTTCACATTGCACAGAGTACACGTACTCCGCCGCGTTGAAAGCCACTCGATCATGTGCGACAATTTGCTTGAACTCGGCTTGCGAGATCATGGCGACTTCTAGCTCAAGTCATGAGCTGCAAGTGAGCATATCCTTCGAACTGGCTCGGGACTGGGCTAACACTGTGTACTGGCGCAGTAGCATGCCTTGCAGCACCGCCTATGGGCGATGACCTCAGTTTTACTCTCAGCTATTTACCTCGCCAACTACGTCCCCGACGGTGGCCGTCGTGATGCACTCCCCGTACTTGACGTCCTCTTCGTCGTGCGCTTGCGCCGTGTTGTCGACAGTTGTGTTTTTGTACACACTCAAAACGCCCTCGAGTACAAGATACACACCCGAGAACGCATTGATGCGTTCGCCTTGATGGTATACAACTTGGCCGTCGTGTAGCGTCAGGCATTGAAGACTAGCGCAGATGTCTGTGCACGTATCAGTCGCAAAGGCGGCGTTGTCGAAACGTACATGTTTTGCACAGGTATGATACGTGCGCAAATATGGCCACGCTTTGAACAATCTCCATCTACCAAGTCGTCGAGGTTAAGCCATCCATCCGAGGCCGCAGTACCAGGAGTTTGAGGTCGGCGTCGTTGCGATACTCGCACCTAGACAATGTATTTGGGCCATATAGTTGCTAAGTCGCCATACAATTTGTCGTAGGCTCGTTGGAAGTGGCGCGCTTTCGCAGGTGTCCACGTTTGAGGGGCGAAAGGCAGCACCGCGGCCGTTGCGGTGGCACTGTTCGACTTGGCATCGGCGGTCTCGTCCTTCTGGGTGAACGTACGGATGGAGGCGAGGAGACTCCGAACTTTCTTCCACCGAGCGAGCGCAGCTGCATTCGAGCTCATGTTGCCGTTTTGCACCCCGTTTCAACCTTTTTCCGTTGAAAGCTCCTGGAGTTCCGTTACTGCCGAATGCGGCGCATTGCAGTCCTTAACCGGCCGCTCATACATTTGCCATTGCGCGTGCCAAGGTTGACGGGCTGCGTGTTGGTCGGAGCTTCGTGCCAAGCAAAGTCTAAGTGCACTGAGTCAAGAGTTTTGTTCTAGGTCATGCAGACAGCAAGCAACATGCTTCCTGCATCCAACTCCAAAGCGACGACCACCCCTTGGTCACGCTCAATGGAGGTCAAACACTGAGCAGGCTAAGACACTAGTTACCACGACAGTTAACAGATTCAGGGAAGTGGATACGGTCGTTCAGTGAGCTAGCTCAGCGGAGACTCATGCCGATGCATGCTGCAACGAACACTGTACTGTAGCACTGATTCCAACCAAAGCTTAGGAAGTTTTATTTCGTTAAAATTAGGAACTGTACTGTAGACCTGATTCATACCAAAGCTTAGGATATCCTATTTCGTTAAAATTAGGAAGTGTCCTGCAGCCCAGACCAAAGCTTAGGAAGTCTTATTTCGTTAAAATTAGGACTTGCCTTGCTGTCGGACAAAATTCGCTCCTGGAGATGAGGTGGCGTGTTGCGGTCCTGGCGATCGTCGTCATGGGCGGAGCTGAGGCCAAAGGCAATCGCTACGCAAACGTAGGCAGTGTCTTGAGTCTCGGGATGACTTCTTTGGCATTTAGGTAGATCGGAAATGGAAGTTGCAAAAGAAGCTGTGTACAGAGAAGGACTGCAGTCATCTGCCCCCCGGCAGGGACATGAATTGCATCAACGCGTGCATTTCCGCAGACTGCTTCGCCAAAGTGTATGCATCTGAACCGGTAGGATCGCTAGTCGAGCCGCACCGCTTATGCTATGCATTCGTAGCTCGAGGACGGCGAAGTTGACGATTTCCGAGGACACAAGTTTACCAACTGCCTGCGCAAAGAGTTCGCTCGTCGCAAGGTGTCCAAGGTGCCTCCTCGAGATGAGTTATGATCCATTAAGACAAGTGGATTCAATCCCACGAGCTTCACAAACTTAGTGCTATTGTCGGCATATATTGCAGCTCTATTACCCGACTTCGACTAGGTCTCCGCGTGGACAGGCCAGAGAGGCATGAGTACATCCACGCTCTTCTCGAACGAGATGAACTGGACCGCATTGACGGGCATCGCGCGTATGAGGCACGGGCTCAGGCCACGGAAGAAGCGGCGAAGACCATCTTCTTGGTAAAGTTTGGCGACGCAGTCGACAAAACCGCGATACGCTCGCTTCGTTGGGTCGAGCGTGTCAGCTTGGATCACCGACTTTACCGTGTCCAGGGGGAAGCTGATGCACCAGTACATAAGCCCGGCAACGGCGCCCGAGTAGCCGTAGACCTCCATATCCGAGAGCTGGCGCTGTACCAGTGTTTGAGACTGGAGGATGTCCTTCGTCTTTTCGTATGTGAAGAAGTAGGAGGTGTTGCCGATCATCTCTCGGTAACATGTCGGGATGAAGCCCCGGTACAAACCCTATCGTATCGTGTGAGAAAGTGCTCTAATGTGCCCGTGCACAATACGTTGCGAAGCCCGTACGATGTGAAGATATGGCGTGCCTGCTGCAGCGTTGTGATCTTGCTCGTTGCCTGTGTCTGCAGCACCGATAAGCAGAGTAAGCGCAATTGACCCACCTGCATGCGAATCATCGTGATCTCAAATGGGGTGTAGAGCATGGCTTCAACGAGGCCCGTGCACGATGCGGCGGCGGTCAAGACACGCTTGGGGTGCTTCTCGGGGGAGCCTTCGCCCGCCGAAGGCGTATAGAACAGCCACTTGAACTGCGCCATGAGTCCAAAGAGAAAGGAACATCCGATGGCCGACCGTGCGACCTGCGACGACGCACCGCGGTAGAGCGATAGAAAGCCTTCGGTGCGGATTGAGTGCACCAGACACTGCAGGGGTGTGGCAGTGCCTGCTCCAGGCACATGCTTCTGCGTCTGAATGCGGGACTTGATCGTGTCCAGAGGGTAGCCCACGATGGCGCCCGTGACACCAGCGACCGTGCCGCTGAAGAAGTGCGTGATGACCGTCTCAAGGTGCATCACTTGGCTCAGCACTGGTGGACTCGCTTTGAACAGTGGCACTTATCGCGCAAGGCCATTGGTCGAAATCCAGACTCGCATCACATATAAAGGCCTGCCATTGGTGAAATGACTCGGAATTCGATGCATTTCAGCAAATCCACTGGCTGCAAATCCGATTCGGTGTCATGAGCTCGTTTTGGCGGGCGCTGCCGCGGCCCTTCTTCTGTGTCGCGCCGATGGCCAATGTCACGGACGTGGCTTTCCGCGCCGCGCTCACAGAGCTAGGAAAGCCCCATGTACGCACGCTTGCCAGGCGAGCATACGCTAAGGTCAGACACTAGGTCATGTGGACCGAATTCGTGAGTTGCGAGGCGCTCGTGTCCACGACGGCACGGACGCGGGAGAAGATGTACACAACGCTAAAGTACGCTCCAGCAGAGAGGCCCATCGTTGCCCAGCTCTTCGGCTCCAAGCCGGACCAGTTTCGCGAGGTACCCCGCGAGATTCCACTCTCCGTGCCACTGAAGCGCTGCTAGTGCGCACATATAGTTCGTGACTTAGGCTTCGACGGCATCGATATCAACATGGGGTGCCCAGAAAAGAACGTCAACAAGCAAGGCAGTGGCGCCGCTCTTATTGGGGATCCAGCCAATGCCCAGGTGCCTTGTATCGAAGGTAATAGTCGCGACTTACCTGAGCACAGGCCATCATTCGCGCATGCCAAGAAAGCGGTCTTCCTGTATCCGTTAAGACGCGAATTGGCCTTGAAACTATCGACTACCACGACTGGATCTCACGCATCATCGACGTACGTGACCTTGGGCCTTCGAAGAAGCACCCTTCTTTAGACAGAACCCGTGGCGCTCACCGTTCACGGCCGGACGCGCAAGGAGATGTCTCTCGTACCGGCTCACTGGGACGTCATCGGCGATATTGTACATCTCGTCCGCGACAAGTGGCGGTCGGACTGCATTCTTATCGGCAACGTAATTCGCGCTTGATGCGGGTTCAAAGCTGAGTCGAGTTGCAGGGCGACGTGACATCGCTGGGAGACGCCAAGGAGAAAGCTGCGACGTATGGCGTCGACGGCGTCATGGTCGGTCGCGCGCTCTTCGGCAATCCGTGGTTTTTTCAAAGTACGCCCCCCGCTGGGCTAAAGACTCATCGGGTCGCCAGGCGAGACACTTGTGGGCGAACGGAGCGTCGAGGAGCGACTCGCGGGCCTCGTTCGACACACAAAACTGTGTGAGGTACGTTAACTGCCGTTGTGGTCAGATTCCCTGATTGCGACTAGGAACTGCTGCTTAACCACGGCCACAACCAGTTCCACCCCGTGAAAAAGATGTATGGGAGCTACCTCGCGGGGATCCCGTATGCAAAGCAGTTCAAAGAGCAGCTCATGCGCGCAGCTACGCCAGCAGAGGTTCGTTTCTCTCTATTTCGAGGTGTTTACAGGTGTATTTAGGTGTACTCGCTCGTCGATGAGTTCGTGGCGCATGAAAAAGCACGAACCGCGCACCAAAGCTAGGTTGAGCTGAGTGATTAGCTGCAGCACGAACCGTCGGAGGGGCGGGGATCTCGCAAATATGCGTGCCACGTCATGATCTGAGCATCTGCGTCCGTAATAAAGGCCTAGTGTCGTAGTGCTTGGTGCATTTAAACGTCAGCGCTGACCTAAGTACCTTGGGTTTGACCTCATGTAAGGCCTGGAACTCGGCTTGAACTTTGTACATTTCGTCTTCAGTTTCGCATAACAAGGCCACTGGGGTGTCAGGTGCAAGCATCGGGCGACAGGCAGCATCTAGAGGAGTTGTGGAGTGGCCAAGGGAAACTGATTCTGTACCAGTGGACATCGGATCGAACACGACTGCGAGGTAGCCTTCGTCGCAGCACTCGATTTCCATCTTGATGGCCGACTTCGCATCGTCGTCCGTGACGCCCTGAGCGTCGAACTCGTACAGCAAGTCGTAGCAATTGACATAGCTTCCGACAGGCTGGAGCCACGAGGTGATGCGGCCGCCAGTCATAGACGGCGAAACTTTGGCCAGCGGCACCACAATATAGCTGCGGGTGAGCGACCGGCGCATCCACTCGAAGCCTATATATGCTCATGGTCACCATACTTTTATGGCGGAAAGGTGACGTACCCGCGCCTCGGCGGGGCCTTCGCGGTACTCCTGCGAAGACGCGGCCAAACATTTCCGCACGAAATGGCCCAACACAAGTGTTTGCTTTCTATTCCTTAAATAATATAGAAAACCAATACTTCTGTAATAGTGAGCATGATATTTTCAGCCATTTTAATAACAATGGTTTCGTCGTTGACCCAGATCTTGTGGTAATTGCCCACCGCATGAGACTGTACGATTCGCCGATCGAGTGACTTGCAGCACGAGCGGCTGCTTGCTCCATGATCGTACGCCGCTCTAGAGGGGATCTGATTTACGTTGCCGACGCAAAAGAATAAAATACTTGAGCCAAAGAAGCATTTTAGTGCGCAAAGCCATCAAGGTCGTCAATCCATGAGAAGTTATGTTGATATGCTGCTAAATGCATCTATTTTTCCACTAGTACTGGTATATCGTGACGTTCGAGCTGGGAGCTAGCTAGAGTGATGCCATCGAAATCGAGTGGGCATATATTTAATGTATTGTCTACGTCGTCTTTTTAGACGATTTGGCCACGATTATCGATTGCTGAGCTGCTGCCCGCAAAAAATAGATAGGACTAAAGACGCTCACGGACTCTTGCCTCGTCTTCAAACCTCTCTGAAAAGACAACATGTACAAAAATGGCCGAGTAGCCAACAAGTACCTTTGGTCAACTCGACTAGTTAGCGACGCAAAGTGGTTATGCAACCCCATCACACGGACCATTTGCAATTGCATAGATTCATCCCTATTACAATCCGACCAAGTAGCGAACTATATCATGTCGTATTTGTTAGGTTAGTTTTCCACGGAAGCGCTAGTCACCACTCAAGGTTGGCAACTATATGTTCGCGACGAGTTCCGTGTCGGAAGTTGAGCGACGACTATCGAAGGGATCTACAGCCCCGATTACAGTGTTTGATGGTGGATGTGAAAGAAGACATTAAATGTAGATCGCCTATGTTGCGCAATAGGCATCGTCCAAGTCAAACATGCATCGAATTGTGCCTCCAAAGTTACTCGTCGTACCATATTCAGCTGTGCACAAGTTCCGTGTCACCTCATACGGATCCGGATGAAAAATATACTTAATAAGTGTATGGTGCGAAAAAGCCTATCTGCGTTAAGCC
>JNBR01000122.1:91096-116625 GCA_002081595.1 Achlya hypogyna | reverse complement strand
CGCAGCGGCAGGAGCACGTCGTTCCATTTCCGTCCGTGCAGTTCATCTTCGCTGGGCATTTAATATATGTTTTGTTTACTTACATTGACACGTTCCGGTTGTTCGCAGGTTAAATGGAATGGTGGGGTTATGCCTGGAGCGCATGTTCTTCATGCATGCGCAGTCGTTAAGATGTAAAGCGCGAATCGAATGGGGTGAGTTTGTTGGTTCGACCAGAGGCGGCATGACCCGTCAGTCTCCGGGATCTAGCTATGCTTTTAGTGTACACCATTCCCGTAGCCAAACCAACTTAAAGTCGTGTAGGGTTCGGATTCGCGACTTCTAGCCCAGGGCAGTTCGGCGAATTCCCCTTCGCGAAAGAAGCCACTTCGGAGTCATGGGGTGCGCTTGATTCTTGGTGGCCATGAATGAGACCTTCCGAGTTCGTTTTGGGAGCCACAGTATGCAGAATATATTTTAACCTAGATTAACCTGGTGAGAAGAAGCGTTTTAGTACGTTTAACTTTTGTATTTGCCATAACAATCAATCGGCCAATCAAACAAGTTCGGAAAGGCATACTGCCTTTCGATTGGTGGAAACAAAATCTAAAAATAGATTGCGCGTGGCACGCGGCGGGCCGCGGTCATTTGTGCATTCGCCATGGATCCGTCGACCGCCGACTACGCTGCGATCGCGACGCCCCGAGAGACCTACCGCGACGCCATCGAGTACGGTACGACTGACGGCGACGCAGACCAGCAGCGCTGCAGCTCGAGCAACAGGCGACACGTACTCGGCACAGTGCCTGAGCACAGCCGACAAGGCCCACTGCGGTTCCGAGGACGCCTCGTGGTAGACTTCGAGCGCCTTATCTCGTCTCACGAGGAGTAGATTTGGCCCGGTATTGTCTTGCTTGCAGTACTCGGCGTCGTGGCCGCAGCCTTGATGACTAAGTACGCGATCGACGCCCGAGAATCCATGTTCGTCCGCCGCGACAACTACGAGGCAGCGCGGCGTCAGAGCCGGGCTATCCGATGGAACGAGACTACCAATAATGAAACTATCCGTGCTCCAACAAGCACCAAGGAGCTTGTAAGCCCCGACGGAGTGGTTGGCAACCCTACCGTTTATCCCCCATCAGGTACACGACCTTTTTGCTTTGGCGCGCTTTATGGTTTTCTAGGGTGTGTGCTACCTAACTACGTGAGCAAGAACGGAAAGCTCTTTGCCGAGGGACCGAACGGCGAGAGCATCCAGATGGCTATTAAGGGTATCAACTGGTTCGTGGCACCTCCTCCCGTTCCTTGCGACGAGCATGCGTAGGTCGGGCATGGAGACGTCGCTAGGCATTCCCTTTGGTCTCTGGACAAACGAATACAACGGGACGACTGTGGTACGTGCGATATTGCACTTGCCGGCGACGCTGAGATGGCTTTGCAGTACGAAATTGCCCTTTTCCTGTCGCGAAACAAGGTCAACAGCATTCGCCTACCGTTGAGCGTTTCGAGCATCCTTGCCGACACGCCACCGCTCAAGAGCGTCGTGAACCAGGCCCAAAACCGAGCCCTCGATATCTCCACGTACATGTCAACGATCGCGTCGCTCACACGGTCCCTCGCCTACCGCAACATCTCGGTGCTGCTGGACTTACACACGCTGACGCCAACGGTCAATGGCGGATGGCCATGGAGCCCGGGCACACCGTACACACAGGCCGCCTTTCTGGAGGCCGTTGACGCGCTCACCGCAGCGCTCTGTGAGGACACCTTTTGGAACATCATCGGTGTCGACGTTAAGAACGAACCATACCTGGCCACCTGGGGTGATGGCGGGTCCACGGACTTTCGGCTCATGGCCGCGATCATCGGCAACCGCGTCCTCAAGGGCTGCTCGAACTGGCTCGTCTTCGTGGAGGGCATTTCAAGCGCTCAGACGCTCACGGTCGACAACAGCACCTTCTCGTTCTTCGACTGGTGGGGCGGCGGCCTCGAGGGCGCCGGAACTGCGCCCGTCGATCTCGCCAAGCCCCACAAGCTGGTGTACTCGCCCCACTATTACACGCCGGCTGTGTACCCGCAACTTTACTTCCTACAGAGTGGCACGAAAGCTGGCAACGTGATTCGCGACTTCGTCGAGTTGGACGACACGACGTTGCGACGGCGGGTGTTTGCCACATCGCAGCACATGTTTGGTTATCTGGCGGGCACCCAAGATGCGGTAATCATCGCGGGCGAGTTCGGTGGGCTGTACGCGCAAGATCTGCACCCGAAGAAGACGACACAGCGCGTGACGCAGTACATGATTGACGTGCTCAAGCAGCCGGGCTTCGCTGGCGGGTACCTTTGGGCCCTAAACCCTGAGAGTGCATACCAGTACAACCCGTCCGACACCGAAGTGACCGCCTTCGAGGGGCTTCTGCGACCCAACTGGCTGGACGTGAATGGTCCACTACTGCAGGCCATGGCGGCCATGGACGCGATCCCACACGTCCAACCTTTTCCGTGCTTCCCGAAGAAAGCGTAAGAGAGCGTGTTACGTATGCGGTCTTAGAGGAGGGGCTGGGAGCCATCAGGGATGGGCACGCCCCAGTCGCAGTCGCCCTCAATGCCGAGGTTGTCGCTGTGCATTTTGATGCGGAACCAGCCGTTCTCGCCCCAGTACGTACCCCATGAGTTCCGGCCGATCCAGTACTCGGTCTGCGTCGCCTCGTCGAAGCCCCAGCCAGCGATCGAGATCTCATGGTTGGGGATTGGGAACCACGTCTTCTCCGAGTAGATGCCGCCCGTGTACGCCTCGAATTTGTCTGTGACATGCATGCCGCAGCCGATGGGTCCACGCTTGTACAGCTCGGCCTTCATCTTGTCGGCGCCGCGGACGTGGCCGTACTCGGCGACGTAGTAGCTCTTAAACTTGGGCACGGCAACGCACTTGCCGGGCGTAAAGGATGAGTTTGTGGGCCAGCACCTATGGTATGTCGGGTGAACTTCGTGTCAACGTGCCTAGCGTACGTCTCGCAGACGCCGAGGGCATTGCACTGGCCGTCCTTGGCGACGTAGGCCTGGCACGTCTGGTCAGGAATCCCGTGGCGGTGCGCGTATTCGTAAACAGCGCCGGGGTTGCCGCCCTCACACGAGCCGCCACCGTGGCAGTTGACAACAACCTGTGGCGACAGTGCGATTTCAGGCCACGAGGCTACGCCCGTGAGGTCAGCCACCAGTCGACAGACAGGTAAGGGCGGGTACCGTTACGCAGGATGGCGATGCGATCTGAGAGCGCGCTGGTCGTGGCCTGCGCCCAGCAGCTGCCGCAGTACTGCGGAATATGCTGGTTTTTATCCCACGTCACGTAGTTGATTCCAGCGATGTTGCGCCAGTCCCACTGCTTGGGCAGCGCCAAGACGTCGATCTCCTCATGCGGGCGCGGCGACAGCACCTTTTCGCCGCCAACGAAGTGCACAGGCGCCCGGGACTTGGCCTGAGCTCGCGACGGCTGCAGCAGCGACTTGATTTCGCCCGACCAGACTGCTGCCTTGGCCGGCGACGTCGTCTCGGTGTGACGCTTCGGCCACCCGTCGTCGGCAGGGACACCGAAGGCGCAGTCCGTCTCGACGCCCAGATTGTTGTTGCCGCGGCGGAGGCGAAACCAGCCTTCCTCGCCCCAGTAGGTCCCCCACGAATTGCGGCCAACCCAGTACTTTGTGCCAGAACCGTCGACACCCCAGCCAACGATGGAAATGTCGTGATCGATGTCGGTGCGGCCAGACTTGTCATCAATGACGCCTCCAGAATAGTTGAGGAATTCGTCAGTGACTGCCACGCCGCACACGATAGGGCCTCGCGCAAAGATCTCGGCCATCATCTTGGCTTCGCCGTCCACCGCGCCGTACTCGGACACATGGTAGGTGTCGTATGACGGCTGCGGGAAGCAGCCCTTGGAAGGTTCGCAGTTGCGGCAAACGTCGATTGCGGTGCACGTGTTGCCGACGTCGTGGCCCGTGGCCAAGTACCTCTGGCAACCCTCCTCTGGAATACCGTTCTCGTGGATGTACCGGTAGGCGCTAAGGCCCTCGCCGCCATGGCAACCCATATCCTCCTTGTCACAGTTGAGAAGCACTTGCGGCGACAAGTTCACTTGACGCGTCACGAGCACGCGGTCTTTCCCTTCCGAGTTGCGCTCGCGAGCAATACGGACCCGGTCGCTCAACGCCGATGTGGCAGCTACAGCATCTCGTGTGAGCTGCTATCCAAAGAGTTCACAAGGCATACCAAAGGCCCAGCAGGAGCCGCAGTAGTGCGGCACGTGCTGGTTGCGAGACACAGTCACAAAGTTGGTGCCGTTGACGTTGCGCCAGTCGAAGCTCGCGGGTAGCTCCGTCACGTACTCATGTGGGCAGGGCGTCGAGAGCACCTCGGTGCGGTTCGGGTGGCGGATATGGCACTTGGTGAACGCCGACGCCGTGGCAGCGAGCGCGAGGATTTGCACGATCATCTGCGGCTGAGAGGCGCCTTGGGAAATGACTGAAGATCCATCGAAGCTCCAAAATACCCTGCAGCCGCTGGCCAATCAGCGTTTGCGCATCCGCCGCTGGCCAATCACATCGCTGGACGGGAGCCGCATGATGGCCGTGAGATTGCACTGCAGACGCTTCAGCGACCAGGTGAGAGAAGATCTGACTCCCGTGCCGAGACCATTCACTAGTATATGTGCCTTGGCGTCATCGTGGTGCCAATAATGGAGCATTTGGTCCTCCACACGAAGTCGCATTCGGCAAGCTATCAGACACAGTTAGCTTTTGGGCACAGGGATCTCAAGTGCTGCAAGATCGACGAACATCAAAATTAATTGCAATACAATTCGCGTCTTTGTGCGACATGTCAAATCAGAAGCAAATGATTCGCTCAAAAAGCAATTTCCTGAAATATGCTTTGAACGTCGCTCTTTGCGAGTCACAAAGTAGATTCTATAGCTATGTAAACTGGACATCAATGTCCAAAGTACTCATTAGTAGGTAATCTATACCTGTGGCATCCAATGCCACAAAATAGAGTGATGCAAACACAGAGTATGATACCACTGAGTTATACTTCTCTGTCAGGCAGATCGGGGTGATTTCCGTGGAGCCACTTGCTGATTTTTACCTACTAATGAGATCTCTTTACACTAAAAACCCCACCAGCTACAGCTTGGTGCTGCATCGACTACTGCGTTCAAGCGCATCGAAGGATATTGGGTTGGTTGGCGACGTGATCAGCACCCTTCGGCCAAAAGAGCCCTCCTCTTGGCCGTGTCAACTTCAGCAAAGTGAGTGGGGAAGGATGCATGAAGAGTCGAGAAGTTGTATTTCAAAGACTGGAGCAAGGGATATCTTGATGACAGGTATCTTCCATCATTTGACGGCAGCTTACTTCTTGACAAATTCCTGGGGTGGAAATGAGATCCACGGAACGACGGTATATGACGGTACGCTTGTGGCGGACTCTGCACAGCGGAAGAAAGCATCGGCAACTTCCTTGCAGATCAAGACGTCCGAGCCATTTTCTCTATAGCACTTCAAGCAGGCATCGCGCTCCGGCGAGCACTGCACATCCTTGACCGGGGCACTACACAGTCACCCTTGATATTGGGAGAAATGAGCATATCGATCATACTGGTACTGCTTTGCCTTGAGGTCTGCGACCAAGGCCTCAACGCGCTCCTTTTCTTCAGCTTCCTGTTGGTGGGCATCGATTACGCGGACGTTCTTGTGCGCCGCCTCAGCCTCCATGCGCTTTCTGCAATCAGCAGCACCCTTGGCGTACGCCTCCTTCTTGAGCTTCTCGATTTCATCCTTGGAAGGGCCCCTAACATCATGATCGTGGATCACGGTACATCTTTTGCTGGACGTACGCCGCCACAGGTTGCTTGGGCTGCGCCGGAGTCGGCTCATGGAGGCTCTTCACGAGGTCAGCCGAGACGCGGACCTGCGCGGTGGGTGCCTGCTGGCCGGCCTCATGCTCCTTCATGAGCTTCGTCTGGTCGTCCTCCGTGATGCGCGATTGATGGGAGCCCATGCTGCTGCTTGTTTACTCAACCCACAATAATCTGCGCTCTTACCGTCCAGAAAACCCACGCCCCACAAGCCATTCGACTAAGTATCTGGCGCACTTAATCGAGCGTCCTCGAGCACCCAGGAACACGGTGCGAGGCCACCCGAGGGGCGGAGGTCAATGAATGCGGCACGGCCGCGGCGCGACTGATCCGTACATGGAAACGTACGCGTTGAGGTCGCATGGGCGTGTGCATGTGGCCCTGATCGGCGCAATGGCAGTCAAGCCCTCTTTCCCGCAGACACTAGAACAGCTCTCATCGAGGTACATTCTCACAACCATGCATGGCCGCCCAACAGCGGAGACAAGATCGATACAAGGTATAGATTTGCATTAGCCACGAAGACTGCAACATACATGAGCTTAGAGGACACCCGGCACGATGAGCTTGGGCACGCGCTCGCAGTACTTGTCCCAGTCCTTGCCGTACTTTGCGCGGCAGCGGGCATCGTCGCGGAAGGCGCGATCGCAGAGGAGGATCGTGAGGAACGTCAGGTAGAAGTATGGAACGGGCGAGCTGTTCCACGCGGGAAGGCTCCAGCACAGCGCGCTAAGAATCTCGGGAATGTAGTGGAAGTGGCGCGAAACACCCCACCAACCGCACGTAAGGAGGAGGCTTTCCTTCTTTTCACCCTTCTCAGTCGTGTACGTGGCCGTGATGTACGTGGGCTTCTTGCCCCAGATGAGGCACTTGCCGTTCGTGCTGCGGAACTCCATGCGCTGCTGGTCGGCCCAGTAGTTCACATACACCATGATGCAACCCGTGATGAAGAGGCCGAGCGCCAAGGGCGTGCCGAGCTCGATGGGGTTCATGACAAGGTACATGGTCTGCGACGTGTACACGGACGGCACCCACACGAGGCACCCCCAGCAAAGGTAGTAGCCGGCGCGGTCGTGCATGATGTCGATCGAGCGCATGTAGCCGTCCTCCCACCAGAAGAACTTGGCAACGTACACGAGCTGCAGACCGACGCTCACAAGCATCGAGTCACTCACGTAGCCGTAGATCTCGTACTGCTTCCACGCGTACGAAACGATGCCAATGCCCCAGTACATCAGGCCAGCGCGGCAGTTCGTGAAGAGCTTGACATCCCAGCCGAAGATGCGCGGGTATAGCTCCGTACCGGCCCAGTAGTCAAAGACGATGTTGCCGTTCGAGCCGCTGTCCGAAGACGACGGGAACGTCATGCCCTTGACGTAGAGCACGCCACAGAACAGGAGCGAGAAGACGTTGAGCGCCGAGATGAGGTGCGGCATGTGAGTGTATGCGACGCCACCGGGGTAAAGGCCATAATACGCACCCGCAAGGTAGAGCGCGAGCGAGATGATGTAGCAGGCAAAGCCGTTGGACGTGTACTCCGGCGTGTTGCCACCAGGTGTCACGGGGCCGTACACAGTCTCGCCGGGGACGAGCTTGATGAGGGCGAGCTGAATGCCCATAAAGGTCAGGATGAGCTTCCAAGCCGTCGGGTCAAACGGAGTCGGCCAGATCTCCATGAGCGTCGACCAGAATCCATCGGCCATCATGCGATCCACGAGAGGCATGAATGCACCGCCCTCCGTGCAAAACACATGCACGAAGAGGATGGCGGCCACGGGCGTCGTCGCCATGAGGAAGAGCGGGCCGATGACGGTGCGGCCCGGGAGCAGACCCGCGGAGGCGTCGGCCTTGGCTTTGTTGGACCACATGTGCTTCGGCGTCAAATCCAAACTGCCGCCGGAGCGAGCACCTCGCCAAAGTAATCACTTCGATTGCCCACCACCGGAAAGTGTGACGTTATCCGGATTCTCCCGCTGGCGTCCACTCCTTACCGATTGTATCCGTCGCGATCGGCAAGCCTTTCAAGCCCCATCCGGAAACCGTCCAGCCTCTTGTTTTCCTAACGGATGGGTCGCGTGAGTAACAAGGTTTCTTTTTCGATCTTTAATGGTCCAGGGATTTAAAGAAAGTTCTTTAAATCTGACAATGTTTGCGGCATTTTCGAAGGCACCATAATCTATCAATTGCACCATCAAGCTGCTTATGTCGTGTAAGCTCCTGGCTCCATTCTGTGTCGTCAGACGCAAAGGACTATGGATGCCGCGGCCGTGAATCAAACGCTCCTCATTAAAGGAACGGAAGCTGTCAGGGCTGCTGTTCTGAACTTGTCGCATGCCCACGTCAAGCAGCGCCTGCACTTCAACAGCGTTTTGATTTCAGTCTTGGCAGTATGATGGCACGGCACGTGCCTAGCGTAAGCAAACAGCGAGTAGCTACACACTGAGCACACGTTCCATGCCTGGACCTCTTTGCAAGCTCGAGGGCGTGCCGCGGCCAGTGCTTCCTCAGACTTCTGCCCATCGCTGTGATTGATGTCGCTAAGGAAATCTTGTGAGCGGTTTGCTGGGAGGGATTGTCCCACAAAGTGCGATGTGGCAGCAGATCTTCGTGGCAGGCTGGGCCGCTGCCGCCGCCGTTCGGCGCGTGCCCGTCGACGACTTCGAACTCACGCGGCGGCTCGGAACCAAGACGCCGTACTACTCGCAGGCAGAGCCGTTCGAGATCGACGCCCCCATGGGCTGTGCACCAGTGCAGGTGAACATGGTAGTGCGTCATGGGACGCGATACCCAACGCATAAAGTCATTGCCAAGATCGCTGCTATGGCTGCAAAGCTGCAAGCCTCCAACGCAACTTTGCCTACATGGCTTAAAAACTGGGATACCCACGAACACTACCCTCTGGAGTTTGAAGCGCAGCTCGCGCCGTCTGGCGTAGACGAGCTTGTTGGTCTTGGTGACCGCATGCGGCAGAAGTACGGTCTTGCTTTTGTCCCTCATTACGAAGACAATGCTTACGTGTTTGAGCACACATGGAAGGTGCGCACACAGCAGAGCGCCGCTGCGTACGTCGCTACGAACTTCACAAGGAGCTCACGATGCATTAGCTTCGCCCACGGCTTCTTCAACAGTCACGAGCCGGTGCCAATGGCGGTGGCATCCAAGGGCGATGACGTCGAATTGCGCTTCTTCGACAACTGCCCGCTTTTTACGGCAGCAGTGGAGAATAACGCCACAGCGTGGCGCGAATATGCCGCCTTTCCAACGTCGCCCTCCATGAGGGCAAACGTCGCGGAGCTTCAAGCCACTCTGCAGCTGCCAGGCATAACTGCTGAGGACCTCGACGCTGTGTACGAAGCCTGCGCGTAATCGATCCTGCCCGCCGCCTTGTGCTTAACTTTGGCGTAGCTTTGACGTCTCGGTGCACCACACCGTGGACCGCTGGTGCAGCCTCATGGGCACGGACTTGTTGAGCTCGATGGAGTACTACAAGGACCTCAAGGCGTACTACAAAAAGAGCTACGGCAACCCTCTTGCGTACGAGATCGCGGCGCCGCTCCTGCGCAGTCTCATCGAGGGCATGATCGCTCGGCGCGACGGGGGTACGTATCAAGGCATTTTCCGTTTTGCCCATGCCGAGACCATCCTGCCATTGAGCAGCCTACTCGGCTTCATGCGAGGCGACCGCCCGCTTGAAGCGGTAGCCGTGCAACCGCAGAGGGCCTTCAAAAGCGCTATCATTTCGCCGTTCGGTGCCAACATTGCCTTTGTGCTTTACGCTTGCGACGATGGCAACCATGTCGCCCAGCTGCTGCTCAACGAGAAGCAGCTCCCGGTACCGGGTCTCGGGTGTATTTTTTGCCCCTTGGAGCTGCTCGAGAAGCACTTTGCACCGTGGATCACCCGCGACTTTGATCATATGTGCAGTGTCGCTTCCTCGTAACATCGTGTCTTTTGCGCCATCGAGTTCACCCACTCGTGTTAACAGCCGACAAAGCTCGGCAAGCTTGCACCTCGGCAGGAAGTTCTTTTGCCTGCAAGGCGACGTCATGGGTGCAGGCAGCTGCATGTCCATGCCACCCCTAGGAAAGGCCTCGTCATGTTGCCGCCGCTCGCGGACGCGCTTGCCGCCAGCGCTAGCCCGGGTGCTTGAGGACTGCGCCCAGGGTCCTGCCCAGCGGTGCCGGCCAGGGCCGCGGGTGGCGGCTGCTGTGGCTGCGCACCTGGGTGACCACGATCCTGGTCGCGATCTTCGAGGGGAGTATTGGCCAATGGCATCGCGCGGCGCCGTTGGATTGGCCACCGGGGGCATTTCTGATTTCGCGATGGCTTCCTCGTCGTCCGTGGCCCGCAAGCTGCCTCTCGATGGCCTTCGTGTCGTCGAGTGCGGCCACCTCATCGCAGGGCCCTTTGCGGGTATGATCCTCGCCTACTTTGGCGCCGAGGTCATCAAGATCGAACCACGAACTGGCGACCAGGTGCGCGATATGCGCCTCGTGGACAAGGAAAACCACACATCGTTGTGGTGGTATTCCATCGGCCGAAACAAGCGCAGCGTCAGCGTCGATCTCAACACGTCGCACGGCCGCGGCATCGTCAAGCAGCTCGTCGACAAGAGTGATGTCTTCATCGAGAACTTCCGCCCAGGAAAGATGGAAGCTTGGGCGCTGGGGCCGGACGAGTTCAAATCATCCAACCCCGAGCTCATCTACACACGTGTGAGCGGCTACGGCCAGACCGGTCCTTACAAAGGTATCCTCACTCGACAAACATCAATGTGATGCTTGCGGTGCTAGCAAAGCCCGGTTTTGCGTCCGTCTGCGAAGCCTTCGGCGGTTTCCGGTACACTGCTGTCGCGAATAACCTTCATGACCGTGCACTAGCTACGTCAATGGGTTCCCCGACCGCCCAAGTGCGCGCCCCAACTTGAGCCTCGGCGATACAATGGCGGGTCTTCACGCAGCTCTTGGTGTTACCTTGGCGCTCGTGGGGAAGGAACGGTCGCCGGCGCGGGAAGGGCAGGTCGTGGACGTCGCTATCTATGAAAGCATGTTCAACGTTCTTGAAGCCATCGTGCCGGAGCATTCATACGACGGCACCGTGCGCGAGTGCTCGGGCTCGACGATCACGGGCATCGTACCTTCTAACACGTACCCGACAGCGGATATGAAGCAAGTGGTCATCGGCGCTAACATGGATGGCCTCTTCGCCAAGCTCATGGACCTCATCGGCGCGCCGCACCTCAAAGTGCACAAGACCAACGTCGAGCGCGTCGCTCACGTTGAGGACATCGACACCGCGATCGGCAAATGGACGTCGACCATGCCGCTGCATGAGATCCTGGCCAAGCTCGACGATGCGCGCATCCCTGTGGGTCCCATCAACTCGATCGCTGAGATGTCAGTCGACCCCCACTTCGCGGCACGAGGCATGTTCGAGGCCGTGGCCATTCCAGGCCACGATCGCTCGCTGCGGATTCCCGCCGTGAGCCCCAAACTGAGCGAGACGCCTGGCCGGACCAAGTGGCCCGGAAAACCGCTTGGCGCCGACACGAGGTGGTGCCTCGAGAGCGTCCTCGGGCTCTCTGCGCCCGAGATCGACCGACTCATCCGCGACGAGATCGTCTTTGACGGTCGGGCGCCATGATACCTGGTGTTAATGTACTAGCACTTGCCCTCCGTATTCAATGGTGTCGCTGGAGCTACGAGCGGTGGTTTGCAAGTGCGGTTTCCCATCGATACCGATGTGCGTATTGGCGGTAGCTGTACCCCGCGAGTGCGAAGAAATGGTAACAGTTGGTGGGTGCTCAAGGCTTCAAGATTAGGTAGCCATGTTCGCAGTGGGTCCTTGCGGCGGGCGGGCCTTGAAATCGCGTGGTCGCTGAGATCGACGCACTCATGAGATAGGACCTGGGCGAAAGCAATTGGCAGGAATGGCGCCGAGAACGAAGTAGGCCAACCCACTCTTGCCGATCGAAGTCGTGAGTAGGTGAGATGCTATCTAGTGTCGTTGCCAAGTTGAATCGAGCTTCAGGGGACGAGAAGACGCCTCCTAGGCCAACGAGACTCTGACTCCCACTTCGATCCATCTCCAATTTCTCTCATGTGCTCTGAGCAACGCACAACATTGCGAGACGTATGGGGATACAGGGAATCCACGCACTTTGTGTTAAACAGTATCGCGGAAGTGCAGAAGAGAAGGACGATGCATTTGCACCCTCCACGCCGGGAGACTGGAAGGAGAGTGTCGGCCGTCGTTTGCAAGAGAGCAAGGAGGTAAGGCCATTGGCGCCCCGCCGTGCCCTTTGAAGAGGCACCCTGGGTGCTTGATTGAAGCGGTGGTCAAACTTCAGTTGCTGATCCGGATGAACTTCAACTCCCAAGCAACACGCTCGCGCGCGCACTTGCTCCTCGAGCAGCTCGGCCACGTGCCTCCCTGCCACGGTGCTGATCGCAGCGGCCGTAGCTGACCACTCGCTGCCAGGGAGCCGACGGGCCACTACAACGAAGCCGACTGCGTCGGCAGCAGTTGCGTCCGGATTCTATCCGGTGCCAGGCATGCACCTATTGAGGCGCTGATTGGAGGGTTTGCCATGCCATCGCTCGAGCATGTGCGCCGCCGGGCGCTGCTCATCGTGGCCGCCAGCGCCTTCTTCTTCTCAACAAGCCTCGTCTCGGTGCTGCAGTCGTCGGCGGCGCCCTCGACGACCTTCTTCTGCTCGCCAACGCAGCTCCGTACCGTGGCGGCGTTCTCGTCAATGAGCTCGAACGCGGCCCAGGTGTGTGTTGCTGGCATCCTTGAGCTGCTCACACCGACGGCGCTCGACGTGAGCAACCGCCCAGTGCAAGGCATCACGTCCTCAAGTCTCAACTCGTTCTGCACGGCGGCCTGCAACGACGCGATTCAGGCGTTGAAAGTCAACGTGTTCCCGCCGTGCGACACAGTCATCGATGGAAGTGTCCGCTCGATTGGCTCTGTTGCCATGGGCTTGTGCCCCAACGGCGGAAACGTGGCCACCGTGCCTGTTGCGTCGCGGCCGCCAAACAGGACAGGAAACTACTGCAACTACGGCCAGTACGACAATATGTTGAGGGACCTCGGATTCAAGGACGAGCCTTGCGGTGCAACGGCGAAAGCTGCCATGGTCCCGACGATGCTTGCGAACGACATCACGTACATTCCATTTAGCAACGTCACGTACGAGATGATCAACGCTGTGTGCACGCCCCAATGCAAGCCGTTGTTGGCCAAGATAAAGGCATTTACCTTCCCACCCTGCGACACGCTCATCAACGAAGAAACGACGCTCAGTCTGCAGGACCTTGCGCTCAGCTTATGCAACGAGTCGAACCCATTTTACCACGCCTAGTCCTAGTTGTCTACGCACGCAGCTTTGTTCCTGTCAGCGGATACCACCACCCGATGCAAATTGACACATTCGTTCTGATGCTTTGGGACCGAGAGACGCCCATTAGTGCTCGTAGGAGTCTACTGCATTTGGAAGCACTTGCATCGGTGTCGCTCCGCGTCGAGAAGATTACAAAGGAGCTTAATGAAGGAGCCTTAGCTTGTCGGTCGTTTGAGCACCAGTTCGGGCCATGGTGCGTTCTCGATAAGCGCGCTGTAAACCATCAGGTCTTCATTGGCGATTCCATGCAGTGTTGCTCACGACCGGAATGGAGCTCAGTGTCCGCTTTTGCCTCCTTCAGGAACCAACATGTACGCTGTATTACTCGCCCTTGTAGACGGGCTTACGCTTCTCGCGGAAAGCTTGCAAACCCTCCAGGCGGTCCTTGGTCGGGATCACCTGCGCGTAGCAAGCGCGTTCGATGGCCATGCCGCTTGCGAGGTCCACCTCAATGCCCTTCGTAATTGCTTCCTTGGCCATGCGAACGCCGATGGGGCCGTTGGGAAGAATCTCCTTGGCAAGTTCCAGCGCCTTGTTGAGTGCTTCGTTCTCAGCCACGGCGTAGTCCACGAGACCGATACGTTCGGCCGTGACATTGTCGATCTTACGCGACGTGAAGATGAGCTCCTTGGCTTTCGAGAGGCCGATGAGTCGCGGCAGGCGCTGGGTGCCACCGGCACCAGGGAGGATGGCGAGGCCAGTTTCGGGTGTGCCAAGAAGTGCCTTGGCACCTGCAATGCGGAAATCGCAGGCAAGTGCCATCTCGAGACCGCCACCGAGAGCCGCGCCTTCAATTGCCGCAATCGTCGGCATCGGGAGTTGCTCGAGCTCCGTGAAAGCCGAGCGCAGGCCAAAGACCGTGGCCGCGGCCTCCTCGGGCGTCATCGCCAAACGCTCCTTGAGGTCGGCACCGGCACAAAAGACACGGGGAACCGTGCTTTGCAGCACCACAACACGCACGCTCGCGTCAAAGCGCACCGAGTCCATGGCAGCACGCATTTCAGCCATCATCTGCTTCCCAAGTGCATTGCGGGCCGCGGGGCGTGACATGGTCATGAGCGCAACGCCGGCGAGGTCGCCGGAGAGCCGCTCGACGACGAACTCTGTCGGCGCCGCCATCGACGAGAAGGCAGCACGGAGGACGCGCGGGGCACGGGGCAAAGCAAGGGCACGGAGCATGGCAAGTTGACCACTGCCACCTCACGCCTCTCGCTGTCGTATCCGGATGGTCAAATTGCCCTTTTATCCGGAAGTTCAAGTTGTCTGTCGCAGATGCACGATCTAGTCGACGGCATCGACTAACTAAACGCGGGTCCCAGCAAGGGTTCCGCGCTCTCTCTGAGAGCTAGCAGCCGTGCCGAAGCTCATGGAAGTTGGCACCGCCGAGGTGCCCGATGGAAGATGTTGTCATTGACGGGCTTCTAATTGCAGACGTTAACGGCGGTTAAATTTGGAGCGATGGCCAAGGTCGCCCCGCACTCGGAGTCCCCGCCGAGTCCCATGAAGGAGTTCGCGATGCGACTCGAGGACGATGTACGCATGGAGACTCCGCAAGCGCGCGGGGAGCAGCCTCCGTCCAAGGCCACTGTCGCGCTGGATGGCTTCCTCCTCCTCGACACGTGCCGAGGTAACACTTCTCGCCACCTACATGGTGAACCTGCGCTGTAGTGGAATTCCCCGAGGAGGCGTCGCGAGCCGACGTGAACGGTCACAATATCACAGCCGTCGTGGCCGATGACCTCCAGTATTTTACCAACTTGCTTTTTCTCGACATGAGCGACAACCAAGTACCTGGAACTCCACTGCATTGGCCTTGAGCGTCGAGTAGGCGCCACTGGAGCCGCTGGGTGCGCTACCTGCCTTAAAAGAACTCGACTTTCAATGCAATGCGCTCCATAAGGTGTCAAACCTCGTTGGTTTCACCAGCCTGGAGGTGCGTTGTCCTCGAGGCTGCGAGTGCGATCTTGCACCACTTAGTGGCTTAACCTATCCTTCAACTGCCTGGTGGGGAAAGATGTCGAAGAGCTCTCCAAGTTACCCAAGCTACGGGAGCTCTACCTCGCGAGCAATTGGATTACATCGGTTCCCCCCATTATGGTCGATATCTTCTCTCGTTCGTCGCGGTGATGCTTGCGTAGGACCGATTTGCTCGGCTCGAGACGCTGTCGCTCGAGCGCAACAACATCCAAGGCACCGGCGTCTTCCTCCTGCTGGCCGTCATGCCACGCCTCAAGAACCTCAACTTGAGCCACAATAAAATCACCGAATTTCCCATCGTTCGCGGGCGCCCGACTCCTCCGCACTCATGCAATGCTAGAACTCGCTAGCGCTCAACGACAAGCAAGGTGCGGGCTACTACCACCTAGCATATCTCAACCTCGCGCACAACAAGATCGCGCGCGAAGAAGGTACCGCTTCCGTCGTCCGCAGCACTCACCCCGCCCAGATATCTTCTCGCTCACGCAATTGCGGGTGCTGTCGCAGTTGGTTCTGTACGGCAACCCACTCGCCCACGCCGCTGTGCAGACCCAAGGTGGGCTGGTACTTCTCCATTCGCAGCCGCAGCCTCCGGTAGACAAAACCAAACTCCTGTACAACCCCGTGCCCGCCATGACCGAGTGCTGCGCCGACGGCCGAGACGTCGATCTCAACATTGTCGTCGCATACCCCGAAACAAAGCGCAAGAAACCATCCTACAAGAACGTGCAGATCGCGCGCGTCAAGCAAGACGCCCTGCCAACGTGCGCCGAGTTCCGCGCCCGAGGCAAGCGCGCGCTCTTCCCACCCGCTCATCCAGACCGCGTCACATCCATATTCCCCCCGCGAGTCGCTCCTCACCGCGTCGACCGAGACCCAAGGCGTGCGTAGGTGCAGCCGCAAGAGGACGAGCCGCCGCCTGAAGCCCTGCCCGCCGAGCCAGGTACCGTCTGCCGAATACTCAACGACTGATGCCCTTCCACAGACATGACATTCCTCACGGGCGTTGGGATCGAAAGCTCGGGGCTGCCACGCACCCGTCGACGCCCTGCCAAAGTACTCCGCTTCCCTCGTACCAGCTCTCACGCGCCGCAGGAGCCAGTAGCCGTGGAGAACGACGTCCCAGCCTACTTTCTCGCGCGGTCGTTGGCGCCCAACTCGGAGGTCGCGCCACCTCCGGAAGCGGTGGCTCATGGCGTCTCGCAGACACAGCAAGTAAAGCTCAAGACAGCCATGGCCACGCTGCGCTACCAGCTCGCGCACCCGCTGACGTCGCACAACGACCGGCTCCTCGACTTGGACGTGTCCGCCGTGCGCCCCACGGCCTTGCACAAGGTGCGATGTTCGCTGGGTGCTGCTCATTGCAGTGTGCGCTAGCTTCGACAGCGCAAAAAGCACGGGGAGCCAGCAGGACGATTCGGTACGGCCGCCTTTAGGCAGGGAGAAGCTCATGCTGGGCAGCGCTGGCGTCGATTGACCGAGCCATCGACGACGTCAATGCGCGCCTGCACAACCGCGGTAGGCAGGCGGCGGCGAAGGGGGCTGACGTGTGGTAGTTGATCTCATGGAGCAGGACGATGCGTCGCTTAATCACTTGGTGCGGCAGGCGCATCGCATGGGCCGAAACAAGTAATTTATCAACGCTAAAAGAACAGTTGGAAGTTAGTTAAAGTTAGAAATCTAAGTAGAAGCGTAGTGCGTCAACCGGTAGAGGAGGACGCGACCACGGGCGTTGCCGACAGCAAAGTAGCCGCTCGATGGCGAGAACTCCATGCAGCTCACATAGTGCAGCGGCGTCTTCTTCGCGGGCCAGTTGGCGAACACCGTCGCACTCGGGAGGTGCACCATCTTGAGCGCGTCCTTGGTCTCGCGCGTGGCCATCGACAAGATCTGCGCGTCGCCGTTGAACTGCAGCGACGTGATCGGCGTCGTGAGCTGCATCAGCGACTTGGTCGGCTTGGGCGTCTCGCCCTGGCGCAGCGTCGCCGGATCATAAATATTGACGACGCCCGAGTCAGCACCGACGGCGAGGTACTTGCCGTCCGCGCTGGCTGCGATGGCACCGCTGCCCAAGCTGCCTTCGTCGGCCACACGGTACACGCACTTGCGCATGCGCAGGTCCCACTGGTAAATCTGGCCGTCGCTGCCGGTGCTCATGAGGTAGTTTTCGTCGGCGCAGAAGGTGGCGGCGCGCGCCGAGCCGTTCATCTTGAGGCCTCCGATCCACTCCTGCGAGCGCGATGACAGCAGCGAGATCATGCCATCGTCGCCAAGGAGCGCGAGGTGGTCGTTGCTCGTCGCGAATGACATCCAGTTGCGCTCCTTGCGCGCGCCAACGCGCGGGATGCGGTTGACATGGCCGCCAGCGATGTCGTACACGTAAAAGTGAGGCCGCGGGCCGGTCATGAACACGCGCGTGCCGTCGCCGGAGAACTGTGCGCAGGCGATGGGCATGTCCTGGAGGAAGATGCTTTCGATCTTGGGGTTCTGCGTGCCATCGATCTGGAAGAGACGCAGCGTCTTGTCCATGCCGGCGGTGAGCAACAGCTGTCCGTTGGCGTGGAACTTGACCGACTGTACTTGCGAGTTCGACGGGGACTGCATGTTGGCGTCCTTCATGCGGATAACGTCCAGCGAGATAGGGGCAAGCGCCTCGCCGTCGCCCGAGCCGAGGAGACTGGCGGCACCAGCAAACACATCTTCTTCCGCGTCGCTGTCGTCGTTGCGCTGGGTCTTCTTGGCCTCGAGGGCGTCGAGGTCCGCCCACGACGCCGCCGACTTGCCCGACTTGAACTGCTTCTTCAAGCGCTCCTGGAACACATCGCCCGAAACGTGCGTCTCCTCCTCCGTCTTACGGAGCTTCTTGAGCCGCGCCGTCTCGAGGTCCACGACAACGTCTTCGTCGTCTTCATCTACCCACGCTGCCTGGCGCTGCACGGGTGCCTCTGGCTCGGGGACTGACCGCTTCGCGGCCACCTTGGTGTCGAAGAGCTGGTCCCGGAGGGCGGCTTCTTTGCGCGACGGGCGGGTCTCGGTGGCCATGATCTCCCTTCAACTGTTCCTGACCAATTATGACATTGGCTCGTACTCGACGATCCCTGCGTTTGATTGGCTATAATCCGTTTCGTTCGCGCGTTCTCATTGGCTACTTTCCAGCTGGTCAGTGGCCAATCCGTTCCAGTGGTTTCGAAAGGACGCAATCTTGCGGCGAGGGATGGAAGGCGCCGCCAAGCGGGACGACCGCGAAGGACGCGCCGCACGGAGGAAGAGGGATGCACCACAAGGAGGCAATGCGGATATGTATTGAGCTTAACAAGGCGTGCTACAACTGGACCGTTTATGCCAAGTAGCGGTACGTGGTGGTCGAGTCGGGGTCGCGTTCAAGGTACTCGCGGTCGATGAGCGCCTCGATGCGGCGCTTGATGAGCTTTGGGTTGGGACGGAAGAACGCGAGCTGGCTGAGCACTTCCGAGATGAGCTGCTGGTGCTGCAGCGTCTTGCGGGCCTTCATGATGCGCACGATGGCGGCTTCGATGGCAATCGAGCGGTCTTCCTCCACGTGCTTGGGGTTGTGGCTCTCTTCGAGGGACGCCATGGGCACTCGCACCTTGCGCATGGGTGACACGAAGCTCAAGTTGAGCGCAAATGTGTCCGTGGTCGCAATGTTCTTGCTCATGGGCGTCTTGGTCACAAGCTTGTACTTGCCGCAGCTCAGCGAGTGCAAAATGCGCTTCACCACGTCCTCTGAGAGGTTCAGCGACTCCTTGATGTGCTCGAACGTGAACGTAGCCGCGTCGCCGGCATTGAACAGGAGCAGCGCCACGGCCTGCAACGTCGTCACCTGCAGGTCGTACCACTTGTTCTTGGGAAACGTCGCCCGCACCGTCGCGTTGCCGAGCGAATGCACCCACTGCAGCCGCCGGTGGCTTGTCTTCGAGTCGTAGTACATCTTGAAGAGCGACATGTATCGGACCATCTGCGGCGGCAGCGACAGGTCCAGCGGCGTGTACGATGGCCAATGCCCCGTCGTGAGCACTTGCACTCCAAACTCGATGGCGGTGCCGGCAGGGGGGTTCTTCTTGAGGAAGGCATCGAACTCAGCCTGGTGATCGCCGCCGATCGCAAGGTCGTTAAGCATGCCTTCCATCTTGGACGTGAACTGCGCGCCGCAGCACATCTTGAGTTTCGAGATCATCGAGATCTCTGCGTCGTCGGAGGACGAGCGCTGGTTGAGCAACCGCTTCGCGAGCTGGTTGCGGTAGATCTCGGCGAAGAGATCCTTGTCAGTCAGGTACGAGAAGACGCTCACGATCTTCTGTAGGAAGTCCTCGACCTGGTCGTCGCTGAGCTTCTCGCCGCCCGACTTGAGGATGCGGTCGCAGAAGGTGCTCATGAGCTTGGCCGAGCAGTCCTTGCCCACGTCTTTGTTGACGAATTCGACGAACGCTTCTTTAAGTGCCTTCTGGAAGAGCGAGTTGCCGCCAAACTGCTCCTGGACCACCTGCTTGTACTTGTCGTGAAGCGCGAGAATGTCCTTGATGAAGGTCGGGTCCGACGCCGGGTCCTTAATGTTGTCGCTTGCGATGGCGGCCGTGCGGCGCTCGACGATTTCGTTGCCCACCGTTTCGATGTGGCGGCGCACGAGCGTCGCGATGGGCGCCAGCCCCTCCGGTACACGCGAGAAGAGGCGGAACATGCGCGAGAGATCCTCAGCCTTGTCGTTCTGCAGCAAGGCGATGCAGCCTGGTCACGTTGATGAGTACATGGGGCGAGGAATGGACAGAGTACCAGAGTTTTCGCGCTCCAGGAGGTGCTTCTGATGCTTCTCGAGGAGCTCGATCTCGAGGGCACGAAGGAGCTTGGCCTCTGTGGTCGAGTGCATATAGCGCGCGACGCGACTCGATTCGCTCTTGAGGCAGTCCTCCGTCTTGATCATGTAAGCAGGAGTCGAATCGCCTTCGAGCCACGTTTGCGCCTTGGTCGCGTAGTAGGCCGTGCTGCGCTTGATGAAGGGCTCCTCAAAGTCCGTGATGTAGACGTCAAGGCTACCCATGCCCATGGTTTCAAAGACCTCGATGCAGTTGCGCAGGAGTGTTGTGTCAACGATCTCACCCTCGCGTTCCTTCTCGACAAGTTCAAGCATCGCATCGACGACGTCCTTCTTGATGCTTTGAAAGACAACTGTCTTAAAGGCGTTGAGGCCGGCTTCCGCGAGCGTCGGTAGTGCATTGTGCTTGACGTAATACCGATCAAGGTACATGAAGAATTTGGCCATCCACTTGTTCATGAGTTTGTGGTTTTGCCAACGGCGATGCAGCTCATTCAGAAGGAACTCATCGTGCTGGTTTTGCAACTCAGGCAACACACTCGAGCGCAAGTACTCGGTGAACGTCTCGCCATGCCGCGTATAGAGCTGTGCCGACCAGTTATACGGCGTTCGCTGAGTGCACATGTCGTAACAGATCGTATAGATGGGCATGTACTGCTGCGGCGGAAACGGGCACACCTGCACTTTGTCGAAGCCCTTGTCGAGGATGTTCAGGAGGATGTCGATGCCCTTGGGCTTGATCTGCTCCTTCCAGCCCTGCTCGAGCTCGATCAGCGGCTTGCTCGCCATGGCCAACGGGGGGTTAGAATCTATTTGGCTGCCGGCGCGGCCAGCCCCATCCGGATAGCGCGGCTGCTTTCTTTCTCCACTGCACTGGGTCTTTGTATACTTCAATTTAAATGTATCAGGTTGCCCCCGAGCGTATCCGGATGGGCTGCGAGTGATTGTCGCGTCGCCGGCCTCGTCGCCCCGCGCAAATCGACGAGCGACGACGGCCGCGGACGCGCTGGAGTGTCGCGTCGGTGCAAGCATGTACAAGGGAGGGACGATGGAGATGGGCAACCACGTGTCGGGGGCGTCCTCGGGCGATAGCGTACCGATGTCCCATGCTGCGGGGCTTTAGCGCCGACAGGACGACCGCGCGGCCGATTATACAGGGCTGCACGGGGCAAGATGGGCAACACGTGCTCGTTTGCATCGTGCATGAGGCAGCGTTCGGGGAACGTACGCGGCGCTCCCGAAGTCGGTACGGCCAACGAACCCTCGAGATATCTCAGATGCCCGTAAGAGCGGATAAGGTGCTGAAGAGCTCGAAGGAGGCGAGACGCGCTTCGACGGCATTTCCAGTGATGCGCTTGAGAAGAGGGAAGCGTGCGGAGCGCATGGCGCCAACGCCGGAACCGAAGTCCATGGCGAGGCAGAGGAAAACCAGGATGTCCTAATTAGGACTGGTACGTCTGGCGTATTGTCTTCGCATTGGAATTGGAACGAGTCAGAGCGGACTCATGTCGGGCCTCAACCTTGACCAACTCAGCATGGACCTCCTCCCCGAGGACGACGATCTTCTCAGTTACTTCCTCTCCTCCGACGTGCAGACGGAGGAGCGCATTGGCGACCTGTCGCTAAACCCGACCGCGATGGACCACGGTGCATCGTTGGGCCGCCCGGAAGCATCCGCGGCCGCATATGGCGCCTATGGCCAAGGCAGTTCGATCCACAACGAACAACCGTCTTCGTTCCGTGCGCATCACCAGTCGTCAAACATCGACACGGCAAGCACGGCTTCGGGCGAATTTGACGGCCCGGACTCCCCAACTGGAGGCGACAACGAACTCGACACGGACGACGACAAGCGCCAGCGCCGGTAGATACTTCCTTGCTCCGTTTCTTCACGCTCACTACACTTCTAGTCTAGCTCGCAACCGCGAGTCGGCCCGCCAGAGCCGCCGCCGCAAGAAGCAATACCTGGAGCTCCTTGAAGAAAAGGTTCCTTCGCCTGTTGCAGAACGCCCACTGACGTTTGGGTCCTAGGTGGCGCAACTTACGGAGGAAATCGACGCGACTCGGGGCGAGCACCTCGAGTCCGCTGACAAGACGCTTTCGACGTTGAAGACACAGATGGTCGCATCGCTGTATGAGAAGCTGGCGACGCTTCCTCCCATGGCGTCCCTGGTACGTTTGGACCCGCGTCTCGCCAAGTAATGCTGCGCGTAGGGCCCTGAGCTCACAGAAGAGCTTCGCAATGGCGTCAAGCTCATGCAAGAGCGGTACGGTCCCCACTCGGAGGTACTTGTCATGAGTCCGTTTCGGTGAACCCCACTGCCTTTGTAGGAGCGTCGTGCCGTGGTCAACTACCACTTCCAGCAGCTCGACAACCTGCTGCTTCCTCCATACACGCGATTTCTCCTTTGGATGAGCATCCAGGTCCGTCGTCGCTGGGGCTTCTACCGCTCACTCGTGCTCTAGGACGAATCGTTCTTCTCCAAGATCCAACCGGCTGTGGCTGCCGCGACGAAGAAGGCCTCGGAGAGCGACCGCAAGGACAGCAGCGCGAAGAAAGATACGCTGTGGGCGGCGCTCTCGTCCGAGCTCGGCATGACGTACGAACAGGAAGAGAAGATCAAGAGCCACTACAAGTAAGTGCGCGGCGTTCGGTTGAAGCTGAGCGTGTGGGTAGATCGACGGACTCGAAGACCGCCAAGGCAGAGCGCCGGAAGATAGCCATGGCTGTGACGTACCTCAATCAGCTCAAGACCAACATGGAGGAGCGATCGGCCGCCGTTCAGACGCACGCCGATGCCGTGCAGTCCATCTTGACGCCGGAGCAAGCCATTCGGTACCAGATGTGGGTTCAACAAAACAAGGATACGTACCGGGCGCGGCTCAAAGAAAAGAGCGGTCAGTTCGCCAACGCCGCCACCGTCGACCCCGACGCCAAGATCAGCACCATTTTGCGCAAGCCGGACCAGGACCTCACGGTCGAAGATGTGACCGTGCTTCTCTCGACGCTCTCGTCCAAACATCACGCGCAGGCATAAACGTACGTTGGAGAACGATGATGACGAAGGAAGAGACTGTGTATGCTTGTTCGTTGGCCCGTCATCACTACACCTTGGCGTCTTTTAACAGCCTCCTCCCTTGGGATCTCGTGGCCGAGGTCGTCACGGGCCATGACGGCAGTGCATGCATCCTGCTAGCATCGTCCGCAGGCCATGGAGATGGGTCCGCTGGCTGGGCGGGTGGCCGTCGGCGAGTGGCGATGGACACGACCCCCTTAGCGGAAAGAAGTGCAATCTGGCGGTTTCGCCCATCAAATCTCCCGACAGAGAAGCCGTTTTCGGCGGCCAGAGCCAATTTTATCTCGGACAAAGCACGATGGACGCGATGCGGCCGTCGAGCCCCGCGCATGAGCGCAGCGCGTCTCTGGCCGCGCCTGGCTGCCCGCACCCGCCCACGCACGAGCGAAGTGCATCGGCCGCGGTCGTCATGCGCACTGACCCGACGCAATGCGACGTGCACTCGCTCGTGGCGCTCAGCGCCGAGGAGGCGCCGTTGGCAGAGCACGTCCAGGCGTTGCTGAAGGAGACGGACCTGGACCCGACCGGTTTCCAGGGCCTCCGGGACATCTGCCTGCAGACCTTGCAGCCTAACGCGCTCTTGAGCCACGCGCTGCAGCATCATGCCGCCGCCGCGGCTGTCAACGCGGCGCACGCTGCCGAGGAGAGCTCGGTCGTTCAGGCACAGAAAAGCCCAGTCGCAACAAAAGCCAAGCAAGGGTACACCTTGTGGCGCGCGTTCAAGGCAAAGGAGCTCGCGGGTGGGGACACAGACCAGCCCGATGACATTGTCATGTCCGTGGCCGCGCCCATTTCCGATCTGCTCGTCGTGTTCAGCGGAGACATCACCCCCGAGGATTTTGAAAAGGTGCTTTCCATGGAAATCTCGTGCTGACGGCAGCGGGCGTAGATCGAAAAGTCGCCGAGCGGCATCAAGGCCGATTTCAACCGCGGCCGGCGCGGGCAGTTCGTGTATTTGTGTTTCAAGCGCGATGCGGCGTCGCTTTCTGTCGGTTCGAAGCGCCCGCCCATCAGCGAAGTGTTGCTTCTCTACCCCGAACGAGGCGAGCACCTCCCACCCAACTACGAATATGTGCTCCGCCGAGGCGTACCCGCCAACCTCAACACGGTCTGTCGGCTCCTTTGTGGGCGCTTTCTCACGTTCGTCGGCCAGGGCGTCAGCAACGAGAAGCTCTATCTATGCTACAAGCGGTCGGCCACATCGTACCTCACCGACATCGCGCTCATCGTACCCAAGAAGGGGGAAAAGGTCCCATACGGGTACGTACGTCGATCACAGAACCTTTTTCACCGAAGTGGGCACAGCTACATGAAGATTGACAAATCGGTCTCGGGCCAGGCCTTCGTCGACAGCAACTCCAACATGGAGGTGGCAATATGCTACAAGAAGCAGGTAAGCTGCGCCACCTCAGACTCCCAGTGCAAACGTGACGATAAAGATTGGGTTTCTGGAGACCTTTAAGCCGCTATGGTGGCAAGCGACGATGCTTGACGTCGCGGCACGAGCAAAAGAAGCCACCGAAAAGCTACCTCTCGGTGAGTTCTACGGCCGCCATGGGTGCTCACACCTCTGTCAGTCTCTAGCAACGCCAAAGACACGGAGATTCGCGCCGAAACCCCGACGACGGACGAGCCTTCCATCGCCCCAGTGCAAGTCAAACCAGTCGGAGAGACGCCCGTCGGCGGCCACGACAGCAAGCTCCTACTGCTCATCAAGTACCTCTACCCGCTTCTCTATGCGTGCCACATTCGCCACGGCCATGTGGCCACCCACGCGCTCAAGGCGCTGGAAGCGTGTCTCAAGTACGACCTACTGCAAGCGCACATGCTCCAGCACGACGCGATGCTGCTTACCGCTCTCACGCAGACGATCAACACGAGCTGCCAGCAGGCCGTGAAGGACCGCTTCCCGACGGCCCTGACGCTCTTCGCCGTCATGGTGCGAGAGTACAGCGCGGCCATGTCGCCTTTGGTGCTACACGAGTGCCTTAAAGCACTGCTCTTTGTCAATGACTTTGACGACGGCTCGGCAAGGAGTACCCTCGAGGACCTAATTCACGCAGTCATGGCCGGTTTGCCCGAGGTGCCGCCGGCCGCGCCCCCGACACCCGCCGACTTCTTCACCAACCTCGTGACGGCCCTGAGCGACGACGTGGTCATGATGGTCGAAATCGCGCGAGTGAACGAAAACGCGCTCAGCATCTCCAAGGTTCACCGGTTCCGATGTGGCCGCACTGACTTGCGTTTTAGGGCCATGCATCCATCTATTCGACGGGGTACTGCCAAGAGCTGCAGGCGTGCGTTCAGCCCTTCCTCGCTACCAACGTTAGCCGAAAATGCACGGGTGGCGCTGAC
>JNBR01000122.1:17090-91084 GCA_002081595.1 Achlya hypogyna | reverse complement strand
GCGGCGTGCCTCGTCTATCATCTCATCGCGACGTTGGTCAAGTACGCAACCAAGCGCAACTGCTCGGGCCAAGACCAAAACTTTGAGGGAGACTGCGTCTCCGTGCGGAACACACTGCGACTTCTGGACGTGGCGCTGCTCTCGGGGTCGCCCGGGTTCAAAGATCACCTCTTTTTCGGCCAGCAGATCCGCCGATTCATCTGCAGTGCCGTAAATGCGGCGTGCCTTATGTGGTCGGAATCCGTGCTCGGCGCGTGCCTGAGTGTCGTGTCGACGCTCTGGAACCACTACCGGCGTCACCTTAAGATTGAGCTCGCGCTGCTGTTTGAAAACGTCTTTCTGCGCATATTGCGGGCAACGCCGGCGGTGGCGGGCGCGGCCCAAGCGCGCGTCCTCGACGAACTCACGCCGTGGTTTCAACTGCCGCACAATGTCATTGAAATCTTCCTCAACTTCGACATGGACCGCCAGTTCGTGCAGCAGTGGAAGGTTTTTGAGCAGTTTGTCGCGGTGCTGTGCGCCATTACGGAGACCAGCTGCGCCAACGCTGAGGACATTGACGAACACGCGCCTGCGATCGGGGTAAGTCCTGCCCATGACATTGCTAATGCTGGGCGGCGCTAGGAACGCGCCATGACGACACTGTTGGCCATCTTGCGCAGCCTCATGGACGCCAGCGGCCACGCCCACCTGATCCTCTCCAACGACCGAACACGAATACTCTCGATGGCCAAAGGCGGCTGGGAGTTAGACGAAACGAGCGAGCCAGCCGAGGAAGCGCCGACACTCACGGAGCTTGGGGCGCCCCTGTTGCTTACGCGGAAGAGCAGCAGTAGCGACAAGGGCAAGGACGGCAAGCTCGGATCGGGCTATGGCAGCACGGTCCGCGAGCGCAACGAGCTGCAAAAGAAGAGCCAGCAGCTGCTCAAGCGTGGCATGGAGATCGCCGAGACCAAAAGCTTCAAGAAGGCGCTCGAGTACCTCATTGCGATGGGGCTCATCCAGGAGACGCCTCGAGACATCACGTCTTTCCTCCGCATCTACCACACGTTCTTCGACGAGGGCGCCATCGGAGACTACCTCGGCGAGGGTGACGAAGAGTTCAAGCTCCACGTGCGCCTCACGTACGCGCGCGCCATTTCGTTCACGGGCATGACGCTTGTGGAGGCGCTGCGCCACTACCTGACGAACGGCGGCTTCAAGCTGCCGGGCGAGGCGCAGAAAATTGCCCGCATGGTGGAAGCCTTTGCGCAATGTTACTTCGACGACGCCCACGACGCAGCGTTCGCAAGCTCCGACACGATCATGATCCTCGCGTACTCGATCATCATGCTCAACACAGACCTGCACAATCCCCAAGTAAAGAAAAACAAGATGTCCAAGGAACAGTTTGTCAAGAACAACCGCGGCATCGACAACGGCAACGACGTGGCCAAGGCGCTGCTTGAAGACATTTACGACGACATTCTCGCCAACCCGATACAGCTCAAAGGGCTCGCGTATACGATGGCCAAGCAGGACCGGTCGACGACAAGCAACGCCGACGCCGAAGTCGAAAAGTTTCATGTGACCCTCGCCAAGTCGGTGACGCAGTCGGAGGACTTGATGAAGGACCTTGCGCACACCAAGTACACGTTCAACTTCTTTGGTGTCGACGCGAGCATCAGTCCGGACCTCGTCAAGGTGCTCTTCGAGCGCGTCTGGTTCCATTTCCTCGCGCTCTCGACCACCATCCTGAGCAACCACCAGGCAGACGTGGCCATCGTGCTGCAGTGCCTCGACATGCTACGATACGCCATGTCGACGTGCCTCTTCCTCGAGATGCCCGTGGAGCGGCAGGCATTCTCGAACCAGCTCACCAAGGTCAAGTCGTCGGCGTTTGTGAAGGCGGAGGCGGCCCCCGACGCCGACCCCGACTGGCTCACGACCATCGATCGCGACGCGGCGACAGCCGACCCCTGGAAGGTCATCGGTGACATCCACGTATATGTGACGAAGCTCAAGGAATCAATCGAGAAGCGCAAGACGGTGGAGACGCTCACGAGCGTCGTGAAGCGCATCAACCACAGCCAGGTGTACCTGCACGACACGACGCACTTTGTGCGCGAGGGCGACCTCGTCAAGAAGTGCCGCACGGGCCGCAACCGCCTCTACCGCTTCTTCCTCTTCAATGACCAACTGCTGTACGCCGACAAGTCGACCATCTCGGGCAACTGGAACGCGCACCAGTCGCTGCGCCTGCGCCTGACGCGGCTTGCCGACATTCCCGACAGCCTCATGCTGCGCCATGCCTTTCAGATCCTCAACCCGATCAAGACGTTCACGGTCGTGGCTGAGAGTGCCGCCGCCAAGGCCGAGTGGATGTGGGCCATTGAGGAGGCCATCGCCGAGGCCAACAAGAAGACTAACCGCATTGCGCGCCGCCTAACGCACCACCACGGAAAGAAGCGCGAAAACATCAACCTGATTGCCGAAGCCGCCAAGGCCGCCGCCGAGCCGCCGGCATCCGTGCCACCCGAGATCAAGCCGCCCGTGGCCGAGCCCGTCGAGACGACGCACCAGCTGTGGCTCTTCCAAGTGCAGGTCTAGGCCGCTTGCATAACCAATGCCCCTTGTGTTTCCTCGGTCTTTGAATATGTGTGAGCGAACCGCAGCGCGCGCTGTCAACGTTATCGAATGCTACGGAGCTCAGAAGAGGCGGCGGTGGTCGAGAGCTGGGAGCTTGGCGCGGGTCGCATCGAGCACGTCGAGGTCGATCTCGCCGAGAACGAAGCCTTCGCCCTCCGCGAGCTGTGCGACGACCGAGCCCCACGGGTCGATGAGCATGGACTGGCCCCATGTCCGGCGGCCGTTCTCGTGCGTGCCGCCCTGCGCGGCCGCCAATACGTAGCATTGGTTCTCGACGGCGCGGGCGCGGAGAAGGATTTCCCAGTGCGCCTGGCCTGTCACGTGCGTAAAGGCGGCGGGTACGACCGCAAGCGAAACGCGGCCCATGGCACGGTAGAACTCGGGGAAGCGCAGGTCGTAGCACACCGAGATGCCCACGCGGCCGCACGGCAGGTCCACCACCGGCACCTGCGCGGGGTCGCCAGCCACGATCGTGCGGCCCTCGTCGAAGGACGTCTCGCCGTTACCCGGTGTAAAGCCGAAGAGATGCACTTTGTCGTAGCGCCCCAACACATCGCCCGTCGGACCATACACGAGGGTCGTGTTGAGCACCTTGGTGGCGTCCGATGGACACTCAAGCGGGATCGTGCCGCCGATCAGGTAGATGCCGTGTGAGGCCGCGAGGTCCCGCATGCAGTGCTGCATCGGCGCCGATGCGGTGGTGGGCGTTGGGGTCGGCGCCTCACGAAGCGCCACCTTGTCTGTCTCATGGTGCCCCAGGACACCCCAGTACTCGGGCAGCACGACGACCGAGGCGCCAGAAGCCGCCGCCTCGCCCACAATGCGCCGGACAGCGTCGATGTTGGGCGCGAGCGCGGCCCGCGAAACTAGCTGCACGGCCGCGACGGTCACTTTGCGCACCGCCATGTCGGCTGATCGGCAATGTGGCCAACAATGTATTCTCACAGGTTCAACCACCTGTGCAACCTTATACACTCTTAGCGAACCCTAATCCCTTGAGGCATGCACTCAACCCGCTCCTTAACCTGCCACAGTACGAAGCGGCAGTACGTAGCAGCCATTTTACCTGAGAGTGTCCACGGAAGGTGTGCATCGGCAGCGCGAATTGTAGAGCGTGACGGTGGAAAACGTAAGAAAGGTTAGGAAACATCGTTGCGCGCATGTTTGGGGTAGTCGTACCGCAAAGCGGCAAGCTTCAAGACATAGACGAGCGTCGTTGGAAACTTCATGACGGGGAGGGACTTTGGCTTTGTCGCAGTAGCTGGCAATCTTTGAGCTTGGTGTCATGGGAGACTATACATGAAAAGAATAGAGCGTTAACTATGAGTGGTGCCACCTCAAAAGAAGTACTATCTTGATGTGTCACTCGGGCTACAGCGACGGGCGCTAGACGGACTTGGTCATGGCATTTTATGAGGGCTGAAAGCTTCCAAGTGCAGCATCTGCTCCAGCAACACCTAGAGCGGCCAGTACCATATCTTGTCAATCAAGGAAGCACCTTCGGGGGGCCGAATGCCAATTTTAACGCTTGGTTATTTCAGAGCACAACAAGCCAACGTTCCTACCTGTCATGATGTTTCCGAAGACGCAGGTCCAAGTCTTGAAGCTTGCCGCTTTGCGGTACGACTACCCCAAATATGCGATCGGACGACTTGAGGCGCGGCATCGATAGACGGAAAGTCTCGCTGGACGGCCCCAAGTTAGACGGGTGGTAGCACATTTGAATTTGATATCCTCCACAGACATCCATCTCATGGCGAACCCCCAAGATTCCGAGCGCACTGTGACTGTCGCTGCCGTTCAAATGGTCTCGATGGCGACCCTTGACGAAAACCTCGAAGCAGCACGGCGGCTTGTGGGGGAGGCAACAGCGGCAGGTGCGTCCGTCGTAGTTCTTCCCGCTTTTTGGGGCATGCTGGGCTGTGGACGTCAAGCATGGCCGTGTCTGTGCGAAGTCTTGACATCGTGCCCGGCTCTCGCGGTGCACCCGATGCAGCACTACTTGTCGGCGCTTGCAAAGCTCCATGCCATCTACCTCTTCGGTGGCAGTATGCTCGTGAAACCCGACGCGGCTGATGCCAAACCAACTTGCACCACGCTTGTCTACGGTCCCACTGGCGACTTGGTCGCGCGCTACGACAAGGTCCACTTGCTCAAGTGCAATTTGGGTCGTACAGAGCACGACGAAGCTGCGTCGACGCTGCAGGGCGACCCAAAGCAAGTGCCGATCGTGGACCTGCCGTGGGGCCGTGTTGGCTTTGGGATTTGCTACGACATCTGCTTCCCCGAGTTTTTCCGAGCCCTGGCTGGCGCGCCGCTCATGACGATCAGTGCGGCCTTTCCCAAGCAACCGGGCGCTATCCAGTGGGAGACTTTGGTGCGCGCACGCGCGATAGAGAACCAGTGCTACGTGCTCGCTGCGGCGCAAGGCGGAAAGCCTGCTAACGGTCACCCGGTCAGCGGCCGTTCGATGCTCGTCGACCCCTGGGGTACAATTGTCGCCAAGCTCGACGACGAGGAAGGCTTTGTCCTCGGCGCCGTCGACTTGTCTGTCGTCTACACCGTCCGCACCATGCTTCCTGCCCTCGAGTCTCGCTGCCTCTGAACAACTCTACCGACGACTAAGACAACTTGCTTCTTCGATTATTCACACTTAAGAAATTGCACATGACGACCAGCATGCGATTGAGCATTCGTCTCATCCACGAAGCTCGACCAAGGACTGGACACGTCCTGTGGCAGACTGCACACATGAAAATGACCGAGGTACTGCTCGGCAGGTACGCTTGGTGCCTAGTGCAGCCATTCTATGCACGTTTACAGCGTACTCGGACGTATGGTGCGCCAAGTTCTATTGGGAAGTACTAGTAGACTTTAGGGCGTGATGGCGGTCCGTCAACTAGTGGACTGTCTGCAGGCTACCAGGGCGGTTCATAGGCGAACAGGGCGATACCTGTGAGTGGAGATTATACGACGGAGAGTTCGATGTTCACGGAGATGGCCGAGGACGGCAGAGTTCATCAGTTTCCAAGACCGCCTTTGGCTCGTACCTCCCTCCCTCGAGCAGAGAGCAGACCGCACGAACCTCAACCAGTCCATGGCCATGTCATCAGAGCCTACTATCTCCAGACCCAGTGTCGGGTCGCAAATAGCCCTCCAGCCTCCGAGTTCATGGATAGTTGCACCGCTGCAGTCCCAAGTGCCCGTCGGGATTCTTTTAGTCAAAATGGCTGCTACATGACGCTGCAGCTGCTGCGGGGCTCGTCGCCGCCCAGCGCTGCCAGTCGGATCTGTTCGTACTCGTCCTGCGTAAATAGGTAGTTCTCTTCGATGTTGTACTGGTCCCCGTCGGCAAACACGAGCAGGTACACGCGGCTCGGAAAGACCCCGATCACCTGCCCCAGCGAATAGGTCACACGACCATCGCTTTCGAACTTGGCGTAGAGCGTTTCTCCCACCTACACGAGTGTGCAGCCGCCGTTGCCGTTGGCTCTTCTGGCGCCTACCTCGAACTTGGGCGGCGGAACCATGAGCTCTTGCGCCGGTGCGGGCGACAACGGCGGTGACGTCGGCACGGGTGCAACAGCGGGGGCGGGCGGGCTCGGCTGCAGCACTGGGGCAGTCGGCGCCAGCGCCTCGCTGGGCGCTGGTTTGAACTGCGCAAAGTCCGCAAAGACATCGCGCAGCGGGCTCTTGAGTGCTGGAAAGTGCACGCGGCAGGCGAGTACGATCACTTCGAAGGCCTCTGGGGGAACGACTGCCTGCATTTGCTTCCAGAGGGCGCGCTGGTGCTCGGCTGTCGCCTTGAGATGGTCGGCACACGCCACGATCACCTCTTCGTACTCACGTATGATGGCCTCGTAGTCACGCTGGCGGGCCTTGGCCATCTCTCCCATAATGCGGTGGTGGTTGGCAAGCCGAAGCTTCTCGCACGCTACCTCCGACTTCGCGTGGTGCGCGCGCTGCGTGAGCTTGTCGTCCAGCTCAATGAGTTCCGCCATGAGCTGCGGCAGCGCGCTCTCGAGCTTCTTCAGCGCACCGTCCGTCGCCGAGGCAGCCTCAGCCGCCAGCTACGCGCTGCTAAGTCCCATGCAAGCACGCCAACGCACCTCGTCCAATGCCCGCTGCATCGTCGCCCGGCGCAAGGTCTCGACGTGGGTCAGCAGCATCTGCGCGTTCTTGTGAAAGGCCTGGATGTGGCGCGCGCCGTGGCAGAGCGTCAATGCCGCCTGAGCCGCTTCCATGCTCTCGTCCTGGCGGGCGAGCGCCGCCACGGCAGTCTCGTTGGCGCTATCGGCGAAGACGCGGCGCTGAGCCCGAGTGGCCGCGGCAGCTGCCGTGATGCCCAGCGCCAGCGCCTTGGCCCGCTCTTGCTCGACGAGCGTCTGCAGCGCCTCCGCGGTCGCGTCTTCGTCAGCCTGACGCTCCGCGAGGATGCGCTCCGTTGCCGCCACCTCGTCCGAGCTCTTTGAGAGCTTGGCATTCGTCCTGGCGTGCAGCGTCTGGAGTGCGTCGGCGACGGCCGCATGGAGGCACAAAAGCTCCTCTTTGGCGTCGCTGAAGGCAGCAATGCGCTCGACGCAGGCGCTGCAAATGGCGTTGAGCGCAGCCACGCGGTCCTCGTACACGGGTGGGGACTTGGCGAAGAGTAGGTGCATGGTTTCCTCGTGCTGCGCGATGTCGTCGACGGTCGGCCGAACGACCTTGCGCTACGAGATGTGTGAAGGGCGGCTGCTGGGGAACAACGTACGAGGCGATCCATCTCGAATGCATGGGGCAGCTCCATGACAATGTCCTGCACCAAGCACATCTCGTCTGCGCGTTCAAAATGCGACGGGTTACTGGCTTCAGCCGCGTTGTAGGCGGCGCATGTGGCCTCGAGAAGCGAGAGCGTCTCGGGAGTCGTTGAGGCGTACAGCGCCTCAAACATCGCTGGCAAGGTCGGGCTGTCCGCCTCGGGCTTGATCTCGCGCAGCTTCATGCAGTAGCTCATGAGGTAGTTGTAGCACTCGTTCACACTACGCTTGGGCGACGGCGACAAGCTTGTGTCGTCGTTAAAATCCTCTTCACGAAGAGTTTTTTGGCTCGATGGCACGCCAAACTCCGTCTTAACGCGAAAGTCGAAGCTCTCGTACGCCATGCGCGGAGGTGCAGAGCTCGCGACGCCGAAGCGGTCGTCTTCATACTCCATGTCCTCGGGGATGGCAGGCGTCCAGATGCGTGAGGTCGAGTACGCTGGCAACGACAGCCGCGAGTTCTTTCGACGCTTTTGGAACACAGTGTCGCGGTCTTCGCCACCACGGCTGCGCTTCTTGGACGCATCGTCGCGCTTCTTGAGCAGCTCAAAGGCGCCAGCAACTGAGTAGTCAGCATCCTGGAAGGTCGCGAAGAGCTGGGTGTCCGAGTACTTATCGTCGCACTGGGACGCCGCCAGTGCGCATAGGGTACGGAAGTCGTGCTGGCGCGAGGGGCTGATGAGCCGCAGCGATTCCTCGAGCGGCGGCAGCGACGCGGACGCACCTGCTTGGCTGCTCATGCTCCACTTCTTCGCCAACTGATGGAAGTCGGAATTTTGTTCGCCGATATATTTTATTTAAATTTTACCACGCCGCTGGGCCCGCCCGTCCAAGGCGCGCTTCCTCACAGCTGCCGTGGCCTCCATGAGCAGCCACTTGCAGTCGGTTCGCCTCGGCTCGTTATCGTCGGACTCCATCCTCTACGGTTGCGCGATCTCATCATCACGCCTGTCGTGCTGCCAACTAGCCCGTGCGCTAGCACCTGTCGGCCGCGTTGAGCGAGGCCCGACGGACCGAAGAAGGTCGAAGCTACCGCCCCAACACGGCCTTCACGGACCGAGGCGGCCTCAGCAGGCGCATGCGGCCTTGGCGAAGAAGGAAGACATGAAGGAGGACAAACGGGTAATAATAGCAGGCCGTTTTGCCTGGCCGCCTTGTGGGGGTTTTCATTCCGAAGCGACCGAAGATGCAGGGCGGCTTCGAGTACTCCTCGGCGCCGCGGTCCGTCGCCGTGAAGCGCTCCAAGTACCGCGACTCCGCGGCCTCGTACTCTTCCCTTTCCCTCCCGCGTCGTCACAGGTTCATTTGGTAGCAATGACAAGTCCCAAAACCTCATGTTTGACCGGCGCATCGTCCGTGGCAGCACGTATGCCGGCGCAAAGCCCGCGCCAGAGGTAGCTACGCGGTCGCGCCGCTTGAAGGCTCACTAGCCACGCGTAGACGCTCGACACCAAACCGCGGCTTAAAAAGAAGGCACCCGACGCACTAACTCCCCAGCGCAACGAGCGGCCCGCGACGCCCCCGCCCATGGACGGCCGCCAGCACATGGACATCCAAACGGAAAACTACCTCGAAGAACTCACAGACAAAGTGCCCGAGATGGACGTCGAGACGCAGACAGAAGCGTTCCTAGACCAACTGCCCGTGCCGACGTTCATTCCCCAGAAAAGCGGGACCGATGCCGCGACGCAGATCGAAGCAGGCGACCTCTTCGACTTTGACTTGGAGGTGGCGCCGATTCTTGAGGTGCTCGTGGGCAAGGCGCTCGAAGTGTCGGTGATGGAAGTGCTCGAGGAAGAGGAAATCAAAGAGATCCGTCTGCGCCAGGACGCCTTTGAGCAGCAGCGCAACGCTGAGCTCGCAGAAGTTCAGCGCCTCGAAGCCGAGGCCAAGCGCAAGTACGACGAGAAGCAACGGCGGCTTGAGGAAGAGAAGGCGCGGCTTGTGGCGCAGGCCGAGCTGCAGGAGAAGCTGGCAGCCCGCTCCTTTGCCAAGCACTACCTTGCCGACCTGCACTCGAGTGTCTTCACGAACCTCGTCACGACGGGCCACTTCCAAGACCCGATGGAGCGCGAGGTCAAGGAAGCGTTTCTGCCCTTCCTCCTGCGAAAAGCCTGTACCACCGTGGAGCAAATTGTATTTGCAAGGACGCTGTGCGACAGCGTCGTCGCGGACACCCTGCGTCGCAAGGCGGCGCCGTGATCTCCCGTTAGCTGTAGACCTCTGTTAATGTATAAAACGCCCATCCACCCAGTGCCAGCGTAGCTTCGTCGCCGTTGTAGCTGTGCGGCTTAGGACCTCCGGTCGACAATGCCTCGGGGTAGAGATCCATCATCTCAGCGCGCCATGCCACGCCGAGGCTAGGCGAAAATGGTCATGATTAGGAAGCGACAGCCATGTAATTGCAATCATGGAGGTGACTTACAACGGTGGCGGCTGCTGCGCTCATGCACTCCTTGCGAGCCGCAACGTCTCGCGCGCTGCCTCGGCGATGAAGCAGCGCTGCGCGGCGTTGTAGTCGCCTGCGGTGCTTGCAGTCTTTTCGTTCAAGTCGAGTTGCACTGGCGCGTTTCAATCGCGCTTTTGGTAGAGCTGTCCGTAAGTGCTGGCTGAAGCTGTGAGAATGCCCATCGCGTTGCTGTGCACTATGCGCTGGGAAACAATGAAATGGAGGATGTCTCGGAGTGGCTCGTTGCTTGTAGCCGCTGCGCTTCTCTCAACGAAGGAGCAGTACAAGGCCACCAGCCCCGTGTGCTTCTGCTCAAGATGCTCGCTGCGTGCGCAATGAACACGTTCGAGAATTCCCTCCGTTCGTGTACGATCACTTCCTCCACACCATTGAAGCCAACGGGGGCGCCACGCAACGCTGGGGACTACAGCGCGTTTGCCGACGTTGCCAGTCTCATTGAAACGATGCCTGTCGCTGCCTCGAGCTAATCGATGTCCGCGGCAACTATGAAAATTCTATGAGATCGCAGTAACATTGGAACTTGTACACTTTTGTGACTGTGTACATAATGTCATTGTCATACTTCTAAACCTTGTAGCTCATCAAGGCGCACTGACTCCCTCAACGTGGTCATTCCATAGAGCATTCAAGAGCGTGTCCTACCTCAACGGCAGCTTTAGCACGAGGGTGGTGCATGGGAAATGACAATATATGTATGTTATTTGGCGTGCAGGTTAGTATGCAAATTATATTAGAGCAGTGGGTAGGGTCTCGCGCTTTCCGACTTAAATAATGGCCTGGCACGTAGCTGCCGAGGTGCCCTGGCTCGGAGTGTATGAGCACGCTCATGTACGGCCGCGCGGTCGACGAGCAGCACGGAACCTTTCCCATGAACAAAACGCCACGTCCGATGGGACCCGACGTGGCGGTTTGTTCGGCCGGGCAAAGCCCGAGGCTCCGTGCATGTCCCACGGCGACTCTCGCAGCTCTTGCGCTCGGAGGTGCCACCGTTGATGGCTTGGAAGAAGGCTGGACGCTCTTCCCAGGGCAACGGTACGAGCAACGGTATGATCAACGTCGATCATTTTAGGGTCATTGTTGAACTTACTTTCATGCTCATCGACCTTACCGACGAGATACTACCGATGCCGCCGTCAAGAAGCTCTTTCAAGTCGACGTTTGTGGCGTTCCTTATCGAGGCCGATGGCCCAGAACATATCCAAGAAGCGGTGAGTGCCCTGCAATTTCCTGAAGCATTGGTGCCGTGGCTTCAAACCTTCCACGCGAGGCACAACGCATGCGGTGAGCCTCTGGTTCAGTTTGACGGCGTCGACACTATGGACATTGTCCATGACCTCGTCCAGTTCCTCCCTCAAGGGGACGACATGGGTGGATGGGTAAGTCAATTGTATTTCGAACCTTATGGCTCTGTAGCTTCCCCTGCGCCGATCGAAGGCGGTCTTGACCAACGCGGGCACCAAGCGCACCCGCGAGGTCCTAAACGACATGGACACCGTTTACACCGAAGCAGCCGCTGCCATCGACGCCTGCATGGCGGACGTCCACTACGTACAGACGCTCTACAAGGCGCGGCACGCGCGCGAAGCGTCGTACGAAGTCGTGCGTGAGGCCCTCGACAATGCTGCCTGTGCGGCTGGTACTCGCCTCGTAGACCTCCGCAAGAAGGTGGCCACGGCGCTTGCGCGCCATCAGGTTTGTGTCGCTGAGCTCGATGCATCCAAGAAGGCGATTGACGTCATGCTTGAGCCCGGGCCAGCCTACGATGGCAACGCCAACGTGATCGCTGTAGAGGCCCACACGGCTCTCCAAGACAAGGCTCAAAAGGCCCAAGATGCTTTCAAGTACTCCGAAGCAGTTGTGGCGCTCCATGAGCACATTGTGGACGGCTTTGCGCTGGTGGCGCAGTTGCGCCACCACCTCATCGGAGAGGCCGCTGCTAAGGTATGTCGAGGGCCCGGTCTCAGCTTGCCTGTGATATTGTGTAGATGGCAGCCGAGCATGCTGCCGCCGTCGTTGAGGTTGTGGCGAAACTCCGTGCCTGTGTTGCGGCAATGAACGCCAGCGTTGCCACATGGGACGAGCGCGCGCTTTGCAGCACACAACACGCAGAAGGGCGCATCCGCAACGCTGCGGAGAAGCGCAAGAGCATTGATGAGTTCACGTTTGCCACTGCCTTGCCGAAAGCCCGCGCCAAGTGCGCCAAAACGATTACAAACTACGAGGGCGTTCTGGCCGACATCCAAGATCGCATGGCCCTGATGTCTGAGAAGCTCAAAGTTCTTTGGGACCTTGCGAAGACGACGCTCGACGACGAGGACTTCGCTGTCGTTTCCGCCGTGAAGAGTCCGGCGGCCACTGTCAACGCAGCCTCTACACCGTCCGTCGTGCAGTGGTTCAGCTCATTGATTAAATCTTCGTAACTAAGTTGTTGTCCTGCAAAGTATTGACGAAATTGCGCTTTGGGTGAGTTGGGGAACTAAATTGGACGAAATGTCCAGCAAAATGGACGATTATTTTTATTTATTTCGATGATTTAATCACTTTAGCGCGTGGTACACGGCTGACAGAGCCGATCATCGGCCGACATACGCGGCACCACGACCAGGAACGACCACCACAAGTCGCACATAAACATCTTAAAGCAGTGGAATATGAAGTCAGATTAAATGGCGTGCGAGAGGCTAACGTGCACGGACGCGTCTTGCAGGATGTGGGCCTTGAAGCCCGGCGAGCCGTCGAGTAGCGTTTTCACCGCGGCGGGGAATGTCGCTGGCGCGCTTGCAACGTGGGCGCAGATGTACGCGACGAGAGCGCCCCAGCGTGCATGCGTCCCCACCTCGAATTGCAGCGCTCGCGGGCTCTCGGGGATGCGCTCGAGGCAACTCGCGACGAGACCAGCCACAGCGCCCTCGTCCGCTTCTGGCGCGAGCGCAATCGCAGCCTCCACAATGTCCAAGGAGAACCAGCGAGTCCCAATGTCGGAGGCCAGGCCAAATCGAAGGTACTAGCGCCGGTATCAACTTCCGCCGCCATTCACTGCGCCTACCTGGATGAGGAAGCTTGCGAGAAGTGGCTGGCATGCGGTCGGCAGCGCTGCCTGGTGGTGCACCAGCGTCCCGCAGAGCTGCTTCAGCTGCGCGACGATGTTAGGCCGGTACTTGTGGTCATTCTTCTCGGGCAAGTCATACGCCTAGTCCGCGCCATGAGACCCTGTCAGCATCGCTTCGAACCTCGAGCGACGTCTTAGCGATCGTGACCAGCCATGTGACGACGACTTCCGAGCCCAGGTGCCCAACGAGCGAGCCCTCAAGCCAGCCAAAGAGGCCGAACTTGTGCACGAGCGTCCAGACGCCTTGAGACGTGGCTACCGAACGCGAGAGAATGTGCAGCACAAAGTCCCGCGTGTACGCGTCCGCGAGCGGCGAATCGAAGAAGCTTAGTAGGATGGCGTATACGTGGCGCCGTTGGAGTAGATCCACATCGATGTTGAGCCGGACACCGCGTTTGATCTACAGTACATGAGCCGACCATTGGCCCTGGCCAGGCGTACGATATGCAGCAGCCACGAGCGCTCCTGGCGGTACGTCGACGCGCTCGAGTTAAAGAGCGTGTAGAACATCGGCACGTCCGTTGTGTCGAGCGCCGACCGCGCGAGGAGGAAGGCGTTGATGAGCGGGTACATGGCGTGGCCCGGTCGCAGCAGCACCGCGATCGCGTCGTTGGCAAAAACTGTCAGAAGCGACGGCAGCCGCTCATGCTCTGCGCGGATGCCGTTCTTGAGCGTCTCCAGTAGCAAATGGATTTGCCGCCGCTCATTGAAGTCCGTGGATCGCGCCGTCGCGCTCATGGCTTCGTGCGCCGATGCCACGATGCCATAGGCGTACTCGCGTACGGTGGCGTCTTCAGCTGAGAGCGCGCAAATGGCGTAGCTATAAACGGTATGCCGTGAGTATTGAGCGCCAAAAGATGGGTCGACGTACCCAAGGATGCCCGATTGCAGCATCTGCTTGTCTGGGATGTGGCTCGTCGAAAGCGCGTGGGCCACGAGAGGCAAAAAGAACGCGGGGTCGTACACGTCGCACTCCTGCGCTTCGTCAAAGGCACCGCCAATGAACGGCCGCGAGAGCGGAAAGTACTCGATGCTCTTGCGCATGCGCGCCGGCTCGATCTCTTCCAGCAGCCAGTGCTGCCGGTGGCTCGAAAGCGCTGCCGCAGTTGCGTGGTTGGCCTTTCCGAAGCAGTACTGCGCTGCCTCTAGCCGCACGTCGTACGTCGACTCGAGGAGCTCGAAGAGACCCTTGAGCGCGCAGTCGACGGCCGACAGCGACGCGCAATAGCGCGCCAGCAGTGCCGAGAGCAGCTCGTCGTTTACGACGTCGGCTCCACAAGGTGACGTCGCGAGCATGGCAGCAATGGCATTGACGAGCTCGGGCGAGAGCTCCAGCGAAGCAATCCGGGCCAGGACGGCGGTGGCCAGTGGCGCCAAGTCCACCTGCGGCACAACGACAGCGATGGTCTTGACAAGGCCCAGCAACGTCGGGACTGCCACCCACGCATCGGTGGCCAGGAGCGCCTTCACGAAGCTTTGCACGGCCACAGCCGGCAGCTTCTTCATCGACCCACCGTACTGTACAAGCAGCGTCTCGGCGATGAAGGCAAGGGCATCGGTGGCCGCGTCTGGGGCCGCGACCGAGCGGCCGAGCTGGTGCAGCATGAACTGCAGGAGCTTGAAGGCGCACGGTGCCACGTTGTGGTGCTGCACGGCGAGGAGGAGAACTTGCAGCTGGGCGGGCGACAGCTCCCGCGCCTTGTTCTGCACGAGGTCGCTGAGCCAGTCGAGGTCGGCCGGCAGCGTCTCCGTTGCGGTGCTGTAGACGTCGATGAGCGCAGCGGTACTGATGGCGCCGGTGTCATCGGCCATGATGGCATCGATGCAAGACGGAACAATCACATCACGGATCCAGGACGCGCAGTCGGCGGTGACAGGTGCCGACTGGAGGTACGTCGCACCGACGGCAAGCACAGCCGGGAGCGCGTCTTCCGTGAGGCGCCGGGCACGGAGACCCTCAAAGGCGCGGCGGCAAGAAACGTTGTTTCGCACGAGCTGTCGCATCAGCTGGACGTGGATCTCGGTGGGCGCGGCCCAGCAACCGTCGAAAAGCGCAAGGAGCAGCTCGTCATTCGTCACCGGGTGATGCTGCAGGAAGTGGTGCATCCACCGCTTGGGCGCTGTGGCGTCAGTGCGGCCGGCAGCGAAGGCAGCGACCTTTTCAAAGAGCCCAGGGCGGGCGACCGTCGCCGCTTGCGAGAGCTCGAGCAGGTGCAGCACCAGCGTCGCGTTGTGAGGCGCAGCCAGTAGCCCGTCGAGAAGCTCGTGCAGCTCGACAGGGGAGGCGTGCGTGGCCATGGCGATCGCCAGCGGCGTTGCGGCGCCCCACGGGGAGAGCAGCCGTGGCAGGTGGGTCTCCGGGATGAGGGGTGCCAGCGCGTACGGCAGCATGGCCCACCGCCGGAGCACCGCGTCGTCACGGGCCGCCACCGCCGCCACGAGCGCGGGCTGGTGCCGCCACACGGCCGCCCAGAACGACGCATGGAGCTTTGTGCGGTCCTTGACGAGGTGCAAGAGCAAGACATGCAGCGCGACAACGACACTCGTTGCGGCCTCCGAGTACGCCTTGGTCGGCGTCAAACCCTACGTCAGGTGAGCGGAAGTCGGCACCGCGAGAGCTAGGGTACCTGTTGCAGACGGCCGAGGTAGACCGCGAGGCTGTGGACGAGGTCAAGCGCGGCAAGGGCAACAGAGCTGTCAGGCGACGTAAGCCGACGCTGGAGATAGCTTTGCAGCCGCGCCGTCTCAGGCACTGTGACCGGGGCCCCGCGCAGCAGCACGTGCGCACCGAAGAGCGCCTGGAGCACTGTGCGAACGGGTAAGATCGACAGCGCGTGGTGGACGATGTTTTTCTTCTTGGGTGGCTTGCCAAAGGCCTTTTGGAACGCGCTGCTGTCGAATAGCGACGCCGACGCGTGGCTGCCGAAGTACTGCTCGACAGAGCGGAAGGCCGGGTCTCTTGCGACGATTGCCACCAAAAGCGCTTCGGTGAGCTCCACCGTCTCCCCAGTCGCAAGTGCGTCGATGCTGCTGGCAGCCGTGAGCACCAGTGGCTTCGTGGACGCCGCCTTAGCCTCGAGCGTGGCGCAGGCCGCGACAAACGCCTGGACAACGCCGGTGGGATCGCGCTCAGCGGCCCGAGGCGCCAAGTCGCGCGGCGAGCTCGCCAGCGCGTGCAGGTCCTTGAGCACGGCGACGGCGTAGGCGGTCGCGGCTGCGAGGTCATCCACCTTGAGGTGGAGCGGGCACTCGCGCTCCGAGAGGTATGAGAGCAGCGCGCGCGTGACGGGGCTGAGGGCTGGCGCCCCAGGACATGCGAATGGATTCGCCGTCACGGTGCGCACAAGCTGGTCAAAGAATCCGAGCGCGCGCGGGTGGCGCGGCAGCTGGTGCAGCCACACGTCGATCTCGTGCGGCGTGTTGGCGTCCTGAACCGGCGCGACGCCAAAGACGCCAAGCGCCGCCAGTGTCCGCCGAACCACGTGGCGGCCCAGCGTCGCAAGCGTCGGCTGCGTGCTGAGGCAGTTGTGCAGGAGGCTCTGGAACTTGGCCGCGTCGTTGCCCGAGACGACCCACGCCAGGCGGTGCGGCTCGGCCACGCGGAGCACCTGCAAGAGCGGCCCTAGCAGACATGGCGGTGGCGTCCCCGGCAGCAGCAGCTTGGCCACGTCGAACTTGGTCTCGCCCATAGCGAGGGGAAGGTGTACGAAGTAGGCGCGCAGAACGCCGAGAGCGCGGGCGCAGATTAGGCTCTGCTTGGAGGTTGCAGCGTCCGACTCGGCGGGGCGGTATTTTGTACAGAGGGTGAGCATGACCTCGGGCGGTGGCAGCATGGCTCGGAGTTCGTTCTCGAGGCCCTTGGCGACGTCCGCAGAGACGATCGCCGCGAGCGCAGACACGCGGTCCATGACGACAGCGAGCAAGTTGAGCGTCGTGAAGACCACGAGAAGGTCGGTGTGCTGTAGGGCCTTGGTGAGCGCACCCTTGGTTAGTCCCACGGGTAGGAGCAGCTTGCGCACGCCCTCGAGGCACGACGCGTCAACGTGCGTCGCGAGCACCGACTCGAGCGGTCCGAACGGCAGCCGCAGCGCTTGCAACACGAAGGACGCGGCCGAGAACCACTTGAAGGATGGACGCGGCTGGACGACGACGAGGTAGGCCTCGAAGAGCGGTAGCACGAGGCCGGGGTAGTGGCCCAGGAACTCAAGCAGCAGCGACTCGCGCTTGGGGTCCCCAAGTGACGCCGAGATGTTAAACGAGCGAAGCACCTTGGTGACGATGTCAGCGGCCACGGACGTCGGCGCTTCGTCGGTCTCGGTCAAGTGCAGGGCTTTGGCGCCCTTCTTGACGAGGAACGGCAACGTCGACACCTGGCTCACATGGTACAGCGCGTTGGGCGCGAAAAAGAGCGTCGTGAAGGCCGCCCGCGCACGATCGCTTGCGGCGGTGTCTTCCGCCTCGAGCAGCCGCAGGAGCTGAGAGATGGCCGCCATCGAGAACACGTTGTGCTTGTGCACGACGTCGGTGCGGGTGAGTACGGTGGCTTCGAGCGTGTCGAGGATCAGTGCCACGTCGGCGGCCGTGTCGCCGTCGATGCTTTTGAAGAGGCCGTGCGCCGTGCCGTCGGCCTTGACCATAAAGCGGTACACATGCTCGTCGGGAGACGTCGTGAGCGCCAACACGAGCTGGATGAAGCCGTGGCGCACCGAGATTTCGCGGGTGGTGCCCGGAATGACATGCACCTTGGCGCGGCGTCCATTGAGCACGGCAAAGAATTTGGCGTTGAAGTCGAAGAGGCGAACGAAGTCGCGAGCGACGCGGCTCGTCGTGGCCACCATCTGCGTGCAGAGCGTCAAGGTGGCGTACTCGATGCGCGGTTTGTCCGACCACGTGAGCTGCTTGGAGATGTTCTCCATCTTGCTCTTGAGGATCACAAGCGCCAAGGCCTCGGCGTCCGCGACGTTGTGGGCGCGCAAGTTCTGCATCACGGCCGTGAGGATCTCCATGACAGGGGCGAAGAGCTCGCGTTGGCGGTCTTCGGCCCAGACGCTGCCACCCCAGAGGTCAACGAGCTGGTCTGCGCGGGGCGAAATGTCCACAAATGCTTGCAGCACAGAGCATTCTGCGGGGCAGTCGAAGTCAATGGCTGCATGGAAAGCCCAGAGCGCTGCCTGGAGAGGCTCCAAGTTGCCCTTCTGAATGTTGAGCAGAAGATCGCGAAGAATACCGGACGCATCGCCTGTCCGTGCGTCGTCGCCGCCCTTGGCCTTCTTAAGCGACCGCGCTGCCGACGCGTCCACAGCTTCAAGGTCCGATTGTCGCTTCATGCTTCTCGTACCTCGGGCGGCCAGCAGTTTTTAGCTGATGGTCGCGATCCCAGCAAATGGATTGGCTGCGGGCCAATCCAGTGCTAAATAATGCTTCTTATTTAATATAAAATTCAGGGCCGGAAACGGAAGTCGGTTTGCCCGAGTGGTCTAAGGGGTCACGTTCAGGTCGTGATGTATTCGTACGCGTGGGTTCAAATCCCACAGCCGACATCTTTTTCGATTTTTGTGCGAAAATATGCATTTTTACCAGTGACCACAATTATGGCCACGGGCAGCAGCAGTGTTGCGAGCAAGTTCCCGACGGAGGCCGCGGGATTGCCGATCGCGGAGGCGGTGGAAGGAGTGGGGCGGCCTCGTAATAAGCCTATTGCGGGCTTTGTTTCGACGGCTGTGTTGTCATCGTCTGATGGGGTACGAGTTTGGCGTCAAGACGTGGTTTCATGGGCTTCGTAGCTCTTTGGTGACAATGTCGAGGAGACGCGGATCTCGGACAAGCCGGAAGTCGCACCCAGCGTTGTGTCAGATGGACGTCCATTGTATGAACGCCTGAAGGAGATGAAGGAGAAGCGAGATGCTGAGTGGAAGGAACAAAACAACCCGTTCGGTACGAGTGCTTCGAAGCGTGTGTTCTCATTGGCGACGTATAGCGCCACCCAAAGGCCTTGATGACGAAGAGATTGATTTCTTGCGAGCGCTCGAGGACCAGCAAAAGAGCTTGAGCGAGGGAATGAAGCGCCAACACGAGACGGACCTCGCGCAGTTTGGTACGCTCTGTCTGACACGTGCCATGTCATGGCTTGGTGTGGTAGTGATGGCCAAGAAGGATACATTGGCGCAAACGAAGAAGATGACTCCTGCTGTCCTAGCGACTACAGTGGTAGTACCGGTGAAGACGGCGAAGCCAGCACCCGTCGTTGTTGTTAAGGCCAAGGCTAAGAAGGCTCCCACTGCGGCATCGACGCCGCCCAAAAAGAAGCAAAAGACAGCAACTAGTATTGGCTTAGGGCTCGTTGCCAACTACTCCGACGATAGCAGTAGCGATAGCGACTAACAACAAAAGCTCGCCGATGTTTCGTGTCCACGGAGCTCGATGCATGGGCAATGCCTCTAAGATCCCAACCGGTCGAATCTCCGAGCAATCACGCCGTCGTTGCCTCTCCTCTAATCACCCCTTCTACAAGCGAATGTAGAGGGACCAACGTCGTAGTCCAACGTGAGCAACCGCGAGCTATGGCATTGTTGGCTGATACCAAGTGTTCTAAGAATGGCCACAGTACGTCATAGGAACTTGCACTCGACAAAATACATGCATAGATCACGACAGCTGCCACACAAGCATCAGCTATGCTCATCGCCGGGCCAGGCTGGTGCCAACGCAGTGGCGCACAGGACGCGTGCTAGTAAAATCAAGCGACGCCAGCCTCGCTGCGTCTGCTGTGGCTTTTCTCGGCTTAGAATCATGAAGTGAAGCCCAATGTGGCCATGTAGGTGCACATGAGAAAGCGCTCCTCCCTCGACACCAGCGTCTTCAGCGCTGGAATCGGCGCCCGAGTCCTGGGGGGCCGCGGGACGTGGCGCCAATTTCGTGGGGTTGAAGTGGCTCTGTTCTTCGACATTTTATTTAATGAAAGTATGCGTTCTCGCAGTAATAAGTGGGGTTTAGACCAATCAGCGTGCGACCTGTCATAGGTATACTGAAAGCAAGATATTCAATTGTTGGTTGGCTTATGTGGCCTCAGCCAGTGGAGGAGTCAATTTCATTTTCAGTCGCTTCAGAAGGATGGCCGAGACGAGCAAGGTTGACGGCGTGGCGATGGCCAAGTACGATCTTACGAACACGCTTGCGCCCTTCATGGATCTGCACTTCATGTTCCCCTTGATTGACTTCCTCTCAAGCAATGAAATGTACGATGAGAAGCAGCTCCTCGCCGCCAAGCTCGACTTGTTGAAGCCGACCTCGATGACTGACTTTGCCGTCGAGATTTACCAGTCGCTCAACGGTGCCGCCAAGGTCCCTGCGGAGTTTGAAACGCGCCGCGCCGCCATCCTTGACGCGCTTGCCGCTGCCAAGGCCTCGTGCAAGCCGATCCTGGCCCTCCTGGAGGACCAGGATAAGGTTGTCGCGCTGCAGAACGACAGCCTCCTTACGGCCGTGTACCTCGAGCAGCACCATGGCGTATGCTTCGCGCTTGGTGGGATGTCATGATTGACAATTCGTTGTAGGTCACTGCAAGCGTGCTTGAGGGCCTCTACACGTATGCCAAGCTCCAGTATGAATGCGGCAACTATCAGGACTGCCTCACGTACTTGACGTACTACGGCGTGCTCGTGCCCACGGGCTCGGACAAGTACATGAACGCACTCTGGGGCAAGCTGGCGGCCGAGATCCTCATCTTCCGGTGGGAAGATGCGCTCGCGGACATCACGCGCCTCAACGAAGCGATCGACAACTCGGGCAAGCCGGCGTTGGAGCAGCTCCAGCAGCGCACCTGGTTGCTCCACTGGTCGCTCTTTGTGTTTGCGTGGCACGAGGAAGGCCGCGACGCTATCGTCGACTTCATGATGCAGTCACGTTGCCTCGAGGCGATTCAAACCAACGCGCCGTGGCTCATGCGCTACCTCGCGGCGGGCGTGATCCTGCACAAGAAGCGCCGCCAGCTCATCAAGGAGCTCCTCCGCATCATTTCCGTCGACGACAAGTCGTACCGCGACCCGATCATCGAGTTTCTTGAGTGCCTCTTCGTCCACTTCGACTTTGACCAAGCGCAGACGCAGCTCCTCGAGTGCAAGCACGTTCTTGCGTCCGATTTCTTCCTCTACGAGAAGAACATGGCCGACTTCATGGAGAACGCCCGCCTGCTCACCTTCGAGATCTACTGCCGCATCCACCAAACCATCGACATCACGATGCTCGCCGAGAAGCTGGCGATGAACGAGAAGGGCGATGCTGAGCGCTGGATCGTCGACCTCATCCGCAACGCGCGCCTCGACGCCAAGATCGACTCGCAGCAGGACGTGATCGTCATGGACCCGCGCTACGACTCGGTGTACCGCCAGGTCATCACCAAAACCAAAGACCTCGCTGCCCGCACCACGAGCATGATCTCTCAGTTCGACCGGCTGGGCGGCAAGCGCCAGCAGCGACCGCTCTTCTAGATGGCTAATATTGACAGGAATAGATATTACTATATTGACAGTGGCGTGAACGTGGTGCTTTTTCCTGTCTTTCCATCGGTCCACACGGACCCTACCCCTTGTTTGCCATGGACAACAAATGGACGATATGAATACGCTTACGGGACTCAGTCGAGAAGCTTGGTGACGGCAGCTAGCACGTCGGCATCGGACATGGAGCCCAGCGGCAGCGCGGCAAAGTCGGCACGAAAGGCAACCGGGTTGTTACGCGCCTTCTTAGCTGGGTTGGGCATTTCAAAGTGCTCGAGTTCTCGCGCCTTGCGCTTGGCGTGGGCGACCACGTCGGCCGGAAAGCCCGCCATCTCGGCGACGTAGATACCAAAACTCTCGAGGCACGGGCCGTCGCGCACCTCGTACACCATCGCGATCTTGTCGTCCATTTTGTGCGCCGTAACATGCTTGTTGACGATGCCTGGGAAGCTCTTGCCCGACGCGAGCGCTGTGAGCTCGTGGAAGTGCGTCGCAAACACGCACCAGCAGCCTCGTGCCAGCAAGTGCTCGGAAATGGCCCATGCGAGGCCAAAACCGTCGTACGTGGACGTTCCGCGGCCGAGCTCGTCGATGATCACAAGCGACCTGTCAGTCGCTTTCTTACAGATGACGGCAGCCTCGAGCATCTCGAGCATGAAGGTCGACACGCCACGCTGCTGCATGTCGCCCGCACCGACGCGCACGAGAAGGCGGTCCATGATAGGCAACTAGAGATGCATGGGTGGTCGAACATGAAAACGAGGCGTACCATGGCGGAGGTTGCGGGTACGAAGCTACCGATCTGGGCCATGACGGCAATGGCGCCGAGCGACCGAATGTATGTTGACTTGCCGCCCATGTTTGGCCCCGTGAGCAGCTGGAAGCGAGATGTGGCGGCCTCCATTTCGATGTTGTTCGGGATGAATTCGACGCCGTCCTGAAGCTCGACACACGGGTGCCGCGCGTTCTCGAGGGCGACGGCAGACGTGCCAAGGACCGGGCGCGTATAGTTGGCGTGCGACGCAACATGACCAAACCCCAGCAGCACGTCGAGCGTCGCCATGAGTTTGGCCGCGGACTCGACCACTGGCACGTACGTGGCGGCGACCTCAATGGCGGCCGTGAGAATGTGCGCTTGGCGCGCCTCGTACTCCTTGGCGAGCTCTCCATGGGCTTTGGCGAGCGACTTGAGCTTGTGCGTCACAAAGTAGAAGCCATTCGTAAGCACTTGGCAGATGTGCACATCCTTGACCTTGGACACGCGCTCCTCCTGCTTCTTGTCGATGATGCGGAAAACAAAGCCCCGGGCTTTGTCCTTCTCGCACTTGATGTCGCCGCCGATGTCCTCGCGCGCACGAAAGTGCTCCTCCTCAATGTCGGCTTCGAGTTCCTTCATGGAGGTCCGCAGAGCCATGAGCTCGGGGTCGTGCTTGGCGTTTACGGTCACGTGCGGCCGCGACGAGAAGTCGACGAGCTCCTCAATGAGCCCGACGTAGCCCGAGATGTCGTCGAGGACTTTCTTGAGCGGCACGGTGAAGGAGGCCTCAAGGCGGTCGTGGTGGCGCACCGACTCATACACCCGCGGGAAGACGTACTTGGCGGCATCGTACACGGCTACGAGGGCGTCCAGCTTGACGTACTTCTGCTTGTCGAGGGTGCGCGCAAGCTTTTCGAGGTCCGGCATCGACTTCATGCACTCGTCCAGGAGCTCCATGCGCAGGCTGGACTCGTCGACGAAGAGTTCGACGACGTCCTGGCGTGCGCTGATCGCGGTGGCGTCCACAAGAGGCATGCGGATCCAGCGTTCGAGTAGTCGTCGACCCATGGTCGTCTTACCCTTGTTCAGGAGCTCAAGGATGCTCCCGTTCTGGATGGCAACGTTTCCAGTGAGGAGCGGGTCCGGAAGGAGGTTGAGCGCTGTGAGGGCCGCGCGGTCAAGCTGCAAAAAGGAGTCCATGTCCCCAACAGCGAGGGAGTAAGTCCCAAAGCCATCGGCGTCGGTGAGGACCGACTCAGCCTCGAGCAGTCCTGCGAGGGCATTCATAGCCAGCTCCATCTCAAGCTCAGCACGGTGCGAAGCTTGCACAGACGTGACGCCCAGAAGCCGGCAGAGGTTCGCTTCCATGACCGAGGGCATGCACTTAAACTGTCCCCTAGGTACAATTCGGCGCTCGATCGAGTGGGCCTGAAGTAGCTGCCGCATCGTCTTGGTCTCGGAATCCGTAGCTCCATCCGAGACAAGCACCTCTGTGGGGCCAACTTGCACGAACAGGTTGTCCAATGTCGAAAGCTGGTTGCAGTCAGCGAAGCTGTAGAGCACGAGTTCCCACTGGTTCTTGTCCTCATCAGCAGCATTTCGGACGCACGAGTTTCGCGCCCGCGGGCGGCGAACCGCGACGCCCACTTCGTTCTGCTGCTTCTTGGCACGCACCACGATGGCCATAAGCACGTGCGCCGCCACCTCCTCGTACGTCTCGTCCTGCGTCGCGTCCATCGCCTCACAAACGGTTCCAAAATGGATCTCCACTTGCCGCCAAAATCGGACCCGAACAAGTGCGGGTCGAATAAAATGCGCCACATACTACAGCTCAGTATGGTAAAAAAAAGTCGCGTTGAATTCCATCCCAGCACCTATCGCGCGCACAGTACGGGCCGCAACTCGCTTCGTGGCCAGCACCGCCGCTGTTCGGGCTACGAGAACTTCGCTGCTCACGACAGCAAGGAGGCTCAGCAAGCTGCCAAGGGGCACGCAAAAGCTTAGTGTATCACTACCCGATAGCCTGTGTATCAATAGGCTAATTAAACGCAACTTGAGATTGTGAGGGATACAGATGTGACTGTGAAGCGGGGGCACAGGGGCACAAGCAAGCCGCCATTACCCGAGATCGACTGTGGGGAAGCATAACCTTTGGAATGCAGTGTTTTGGAGAGATCTAACGTGGTTGAGGCAAATGCATTGCAGCTTGTTGCGTGCAACAAGCCAAGCCGTGGAGTTAATCGGTTACACTGGGAAATGGCCGGTTGCAACCGAACCTAACCGAATTGGCGCCTTTGGAAAGGCGGCAGTGCGCTGTGAAACGATGGGCAAGGACCTGTGTCGGCTCTACGCGGCCGCGGCCGCAGGCGTGCCATGCGATGAGAAGCTCGGCAGGTTCGCAGATGAGTGCATCACGGCTGCGAAGGAGCCCGTAATGGCGAAGACCGCGCTTGCCAAGCTTGTGATGCCTGCAGCCGAGTTCAAAGCCAAGGAAGCACCGGAAAACAAGCTCGTACTGCTGCAGCTGCAGGTGGTGTGCCGCCTTGCTCTCCAGGTTGCTGGAAAAGTTGATCCTTGGTCCAAAACACAGAAGAAGGAGCTGGTCTCGCTTCTCTCCCTCCTTGCGATGGCCATGGATGCGGCATCGATGCAGAGCTCTTCACACGAGCAGCTGTACCATGAACATTCTGCCTTCACGTGGTTCGTTCTCGATATGATCACTCCACGCTTCCAAAAGCTTCTCCCCAAGACGCTCAAGCGGCTGTATACCACCCTCGAGATCGAGACCACTGATGCCAAGCCGGAGGCGCCGGTCGGGTTCCCCGCGGCGACCCGCGTCTAACACGCTCCACAGGTGGTTCAGGTCCCGCTCCAGCTGCCCAAGGAGCTATCGAAAGAGCCCATGACCCGACAGACCAGTAACGAATACGTCATCGCTGAGGTTCTCAGCCAAGAGACCACGACCTACTCCGCGGCCACCAACCCCCTCGTACGACCGTCGCTCCTCGCTTCTCACCATAAGCGATGTACGTAGCCAGTCCAGCAACTGGGCTCGTTCAAACAGATCCTCCTGCCCACGATCAAACCGATCGTCAAGCTCTCCGTCAAGCCCGCCGTTCTCAACCCTGTCGTGGCCCCCAAGACCGAGGCAGCCCCATCCTTTCCGTCGCCGCGCGTGACTAAAGATTCGCCGGCAACGTCCCTCGTCAAGCAGCCCATGGTGATGAAGACGCCCGAGCGCCCGCAGCGGCCGGCGGCCAAGAAGCGGCTTGTGCTCGTGGCTTCGTCGCCGCCACTTCGACGCCCTGCCAAGCGCAACATCTCGGCGCTGAGCCTGCTCAAAAAGCCCGAATAGTTCTCCTTATGATGTCTATGTTCTTGTGCCTAGCTCCGGCTGCGATTGTTGCCTGCAGGCATGAACTGCTGCATGGCCATGGCCATCATGGCCGCCATTACGTCGGGGCTCATGCCTTGCGAGGGCTCGTTTGCGGCCGCGTACGCATACGCCGTCTCGCCCGTCGCCTGGACGCGCTTTTTGGCCACGTCGAAGTCGCGCTTGGCAAGCGGGCGGCGCTGGGCGTCGGGAGGCGGCGACCGGCGCGCCCGAAGGTGCTCCCGGCACGCCTCGATGTGCTCGCGCACCGGGAGCATGAGCGCGGCGCGACAGAGTTCCTTGAGGTCGCTGCCGCTGTAGTTCTCCGTCGACTGCGCGAGTGACTTGAGGTCCAAGTCAGCAGCGAGTGGCTCGCCGCGCAGGTGCACGGCGAGGATCTGTTCGCGCTGGACGGCGTTGGGCAGCTCCACTTCGAACGTCCGTGGCATGCGGCGCAGAAACGCAGAGTCGACGTCGGCGGGGCGGTTCGTGGCTCCGAGGACAATGACCCCGAAGCCGCCGTTGGGCGAGTTCTCGACGAAGCCGTCCCAGAGAGCCATGAACTCGGTCTTCATCGAGTTGTACGTCGGATCGGTCGCGCCGCTGGAGCGACTGCCCATGAACGAGTCGACCTCGTCGATGAAGATGATGCACGGTGCCAGCTTTTGCGCGAGCGAAAAGGCAGCTTTTACGAGCTTTTGGGACTCGCCGAACCACTTACTCATGAGCGTGCTGACTTTGAGGTTGATAAAGAACGCGCCAGACTCCTTGGCGATGGCCTTCGCAAGCAGCGTCTTGCCCGTGCCCGGGCGGCCGTAGAGCAAAATGCCATTCGGCACCGAGAGCAGCTTGCTCTGGAAGAACTCGGGCGACTGCAATGGTAGCACCACGAGGTCGTGCAGCTCGCGCTTCTGCTCTTCCAGACCACCAATGTCCGCAAACCCGACATCGAGTTCGTTCGGGTCCACCAAGTCCGCTGCGATGATCGACTCGTAGTGGTTCATCGAGAAGACTGGGCGCTTGGCTGCTTCCAACCGCCGCTTGAGCTTCGCCTTGCTTGCATTTCCCGTCATAAAGTCATCGAGCATCGGCGAGAAGTTCTACGAGGACATGACGGTCATTACACATTGTCGCAGTTGTACCTTCATCAAGTACTCAGCGCAGCGGTACGACGTGTATACCATGAGACCCGTGAGAACGAGGTCCAGCGCTCCCTCCGCGAGTGAGTAGTCGCGGTCCGTGCCATTCTCTGGCACCGGCGCCTTGGCGTCCTTGCTGCCCGCAGCGCCCATGCCAACGATCGAATGCGTTCGCGAAACCCGGAGCCACGCCGGAGCTGGGACATTCAGCCAATCACAGCGCAGCACTCGGAATCTCCATCTCCCGCCGCTCCGCCGAGGCCACCGACAGCGCATGGCCCGGCATCGGTTCTTTCTCATGATGGGGCCTACGGGCCATGATGGGGCCTACGGGCTCCCGTCATCCATATTAGCTGCACGTGTATGTAGCGCCTGCGAGGTCTCCTCCCACCTCGTTTATGACAGACCAGGGCTGCTCACCTTAACAGTTGGGGAGCCAACACCCACGCCAATGCCTAACGCAGACCGGTCAAGTAGCACACGCGTAGTATATTCGGAGCACTTCCACTATCGAGTCTGTTGCGCAACGTGCTGGTGTTTACCCCGTGGCCGGCGGCGGCGTGTCGGCGACTCTTGCAGTGTCGTCCTCGCAGATCTTGGCGGCCTTGGTCTTGCCGCCCTTGGCCTTGCTGCGCTTCTGCACATCGCCCTCCCCTTTGGCCCGCTTCCCCGCAGACCCTCCTGCCTTGCCGCTGGCCTTGCGCTTTGGCGCCGCGGCGACTGGTGAACTCGGTGGTGTGATGGCTAGCGTCGGCATCAACACCGGCGTTGCGCCGGCTGCTTCCCAGTCGGCGAGGTCGGCCAGGAACGCCTGCAGGCGGCTGCCCCACGGACACGTAAGCGGCATTTTCATGTACTCGTTGGCTACGACCTGCAGCTTGGCGGCGTCGGGCTTCTTGCCGGTACCAACCAGCTTGGCCACGATCTTCTTGGATTTAGCGACCCACGTGTCCGTGCGCAGCAGCACCCCGCGCAGTGCGGCCAGCGCCTTGGGCTCCAGCACGCTCTCGTTGAGCACGCGGTCGAGCGCTTCGTACGCGGGCTTTTGGCGGCCGTGCAAAAGCGACACGGCCTCCACCGTCCACGGAATGGCCACGAGCACCTTCTGCATGAGTGCCACCGACGCAAAGGTGCCCCGGAACGGCTCGCTCATGGCCGCCACAATGCGCAGCTGCTTGAGGTCGAAGGCGTCCTTCTCGGCCACGAGGCGGGCGAGATGCGCACATGCCATGCGCCACCAGGTCTGCGCCTGCGGCAGCAGCACGTCGCGGTTCGCAAGCAGCGTGTCCATGCCTCCCCGTGCAGCCACCGCGCGCTCCTTGCCCTTTTCCAGGGTAACTTCCGCCTCCGCCGCCAGCTGCTTGAGCTTGTAGTGCTCCATCTTGAAGCGGGTGAGCTCAATCTCCTGCGCCGACGCCGATGGCAGCGCCTCCGCGGGCTTGGACTGAATGGGCTGTGGGTGGTAGAGGCCGTGATGATTATCCACTAGCAGCGGTGGCAGCCCGTTGGCCTTAGAGAGGATGCTCGGCAGCGGCTGCAGCGGCGGCAGGGCCACCGACGCGCTGGTTGACGGGTACGGGCTCCGCAGCAGTGGCGACGGCGCAAAGGGCGACGGCTTGAACACGTGCGACGGCGACGGGTGCTGTGGAAACGGCAGCCCGAGCGATGGCAGGAACTTGGGCGGCGCCTCCTCTTGGATCTTTTCGAGGTACTGCACGTGCTGGCCGATGGCAGTCACTTGCGCCTGTAGCTCCATGACAGCCACATGCGCCTTGTCCACATCGCGCTCTTCCTTCTTGACCTTGCGCAGCGCGACGCCGAATGCCTTTTCATGCGCCTTGTCCTCGAGCTCGAAGAGCTGCCGCGTGCTCCCGTCGATGCCATCGACAAGCGCCTTGAGTTCCTGAAGGAGGCCACACGAAGGGCACATGTAGTCTTCGACCTTTTCCGCCTTCTCCTTGGACAGACCGATGCACGTGTCGTGAAACCAGTCGTCACAGAGGTCGCAGCCGATCATAAGCCCGTCGTACGGCTGCCGGCAAATGCAGTACTGTTCCGTGGCCGACACGAGCACGTCCCGGTGCATGTCGAAATCCACGAGGAAGCCGCCATGCGTGTACTCGTGCAAGAGTTGCACGAGCACGGCGATCTTGGCGTGGCCGCTGTCGAGGCCCGACGTCTTCAGCCGCTCTTCCCACGCCGTCGCCGTCGCCACGTGCGCCTGCAGCGCTGTCCATGCTCCCGCCACCACCTTGAGCTTGGCGCCGTCCTCGACGAGCGCCGTGGCCGCGTGCAACGGCATGCGCGAGCCGTTGGCCGCGCGCGGCTTGACGGCCTTTTTGACTTTGGCCAGCCAGATTTTGGTTTTCTTGAGTTCGACCCAGAGCGGCCGGTCGTCTGCTTGCAGCGCGTCGGCCTGCGCGATGGCCGCATCCATGTCCTCGAGCGCAAAGGCGTTCGCACTCAATCGCTCCTCGAGCGACGCCTGAAAGGCCTCCAGTTCGCCGTGCTGCGTGGTCAACAACGGTAGCGACCAAAACACGGCGTCGGCCCACGCAGCATCAGCCGGCAGGTCGCTTGCCGCCTGCAACTGTACGCCCGTGGCGACCACCTGCGGCAGCGACGGCCCTGTTTCGCCTTGGAGCACGGCGCGCGCGTCCTGGAACCACTCGAGCAGCTTGGCCAGCGCGTGCAGCGTCGCGGCCTCAGGCGTCGCAAGCGTCGGGTTGGCCTGCCCCAGCAACTCTTGCACAGCGGCGAGCGCGGCCGAGAGCGCTTGAGTGGGTGCCTCTTCCGCCGGTGTCGCCTCGAGAACCAAGTCTGCCTCCTCGGCCTTGACCCGCGTCTCGAGCGACGCAATGTAGGCGAGCCCGTCGTCAATGGCCCCGACGAGCGGACCCCAGTCCACCATCGTCGCCGTCGCCTCTGCCGCCTCCTTGGGCCGTGTGCCCGAAAGCCCGCGCACAATGTCCACGACGACGCTGCTTTCGAGCGCTGGGAAGTCCGTTGCGTGCACCAGCGGCGCAATGCGCGCGACGTCGGCCTCGAGGACCATCTCCCTCTCGGGGGCAGTCTCGAGGGCTAGGGTCTCTTCCTTGGCCTTGATGGTCAGCACGGCTTTTGGCGCGTCGGTGTCGCGGGCGGCGGTCAGCCGCTTCTGACGGGCCTCCCATGCCGCGCGGCGCTGCTCTACGTATTGCGTGTCGATTGTACGCAAGTCGCTGCACGCACAGACAATTGTCGGCACGTCCGAACGCAGCCAGTCGCGCACGCGAGCCTGCCACTGCGCCACGGAGTCAAGCTCGACCGCCAGCGCGCGCTGCTCCTCGGGAAATGCGAATACGAGGCTGGCGCCTTGCTCCTGCAGCTCCGAAAGGGCCGCCAGGGGCACGAGGTTGTCGTGGCCGGCGGTGCTGCTACGCTTGGTGAGACGGCGGCCGCCAGCTGGCTTAGCGCCACACACGGCCTTGACGCGCGCCAGCCACTCCTTGGCCGTGCTCACGGCCGCGCGAAGCTGCTCCGCCGGCGCAACATAGCATGCAAAGGTGTCGACGGCTTCGAGGGCGGCGGCCGCCTTGGCGAACGCCTGGTCGCCGTCGACGCTTGCGAGGCAGGTCGCGCACAGCGCTTCGAGCTCGGCACACCGCCCAAGGAGGCCCTCGAGAGGCGCCACGAAGGCACCGACGTCCACGCGCAAGGCGGAGACCTCGGCGAGCTTGGCTTGCACGGCGGCGACGGTCGGTTTGGTCACGAGCTGGTGCTTGGGGCCGCGAAAGCGAGAGGCGTCACCAGTGAAGAGCCGAGCGCACGTGGCCGACCCAAGCAGCTCGTGCAGTTCGCCGAGCCACGTCTCGGCTTGTGCGATGGCAGCGACGATATCGGCCTCGACCGCCGGCTGCCAGCGCTCGCGGGCCGCGGGGGGCATACGTTTGCGGAGCTTGTGCGCCTCTTTCACGGCGGCGCGAAGGTCGTCGAGGGAGCTGTGGGCAGCAAGCGTGCGGCGGGCGTCGTCGACCCACTCGCGCCCCTCGATGATTGCGGCGAGGTGCGCAGTTTGCTCCATGACCACGGGCATGTCGTGGCCCTCATCGAGAAGCTCCCGGAGCGTGTCGATGGGCATCGCGGCGGCCGAGTCGGCGATGGCGTCGGCCACGCGCGCCGACCACTCGTCCGCGTACGCAAGGAGCTCCTCCATTTCCTGCATCTCGGACGACTGCTCGTCAATGGGTGCGCTCTTGACGAGGTCGTGTACGGTCGAGAGGTCCATTTTGGTCCGTGCGTCCTGCATGTTGCGCGACGACTGGCGCTTTGTAGGCGGAATGCACTTACGCGCACGCTCGAGCCACTTTTGCGCCGACACCATCTTGGTCTTGAGCGGCTCCACGACGGCTTGGAGGTTCACGGGAATGGCTTCGACACGGGCGAGGATATCGCGCACGGCCGGTACGCTCACCTTATCCTGCGCGAGCAGATGCAGGATCTGCGCCTCCAGAGCTTCCGCGTCTTCAATGATACGGTGGAGATGGTCCTCTTGCGCAAAGTGAATGGCATGTCGCTCCACGTCCATCAGTAGCTCCTTGAGCTACGGAGAGTGTAAGGAAGCCACGATGCTTGAGGACACGTACCGTGTCGAGGCCAATCTTGACGGCCTTGCGACCCTTTGGGCGGTCCGTCATGCCACGGATGAGCGCGGATTTGGCGGTCTCGAAGGCGAATACGCGGGCGTTGATAACGTCGCGCTCGGGCAGCGCGCACCGAAGGTCTTCGGCTGTGTAGAGCACGGCTTGGATGTCGGCGACGGTGCACTTGCCTTTGGTCAGAGCGGCGCAGGCCTCTCGCCAGTCCTCGACGCGTGCCAGAGTCGTCTGGAGCACGTACATCTCCTTGCTATCAACCTCGGTGGTTGGACACGTTCGGACGAGCTCCTGCATCTCGGCCACCGTCGCTTCGTCAATGACGTCGTGGCCAATGCAAGCAAGTGCTCGCACCATCCACTCTTGCACCTTGGCTTTCTGAGTCGACGCTTTCTTCGAGCCGTCCTCGGCCCCGCGAGGCTCGGGCATCATGGCAAAGCCGTGGGCGGCGTAGAGATGGCATGCGGCCGAGACGACGTCGTGGCTGTGGCGATGTAGATGGTGCAAGGCATTGGCCGTCGTTGCATGGGGCGTGCCGTGCATGTAGCCATTGCAGAGTGAGGAGGCAAACTTCAAGTACTTGTCAACGCTTTTGTCGCCTAAGAGTTCATTCTTAGAGTCGACTTGAGTCATCGGTAGGTACCTTTAATGGCTTCCATAGAATACATTCGACGAGGGATGCTTGGACTCGCCTCAGTCGAGCACGTGTCCATGCGAATGTAGTCGTCCTCAGTGTCTCCTTCGTCATCGTCGTCGTCTTTTCGAGCTCGCGACGACGCGTTCGACCTGTCAGTGGCCGTGCCAATCGACTTCAAGGGCGGTATCGTGGCTTGGTAGCGCTTTCCGAGCCGAACCTTCGGAACAAAGGCAGGGCCTGCGCTCACAGATGCTGTTTGCCATGACGTTGTGTCCTTGTCTGCGTCCTGTGCCCGGCGTTTCTTACCCGAGAGCAGCTCTATCCATAGAAAGTTGTTAGAACCGCGGTCTTTTCGGCTCCATGGAGCGCCGCCGACAGCGGCATGAAGGCGCAAAGGATACACCTTCGTGTCGCCAACGTCCACGCAGAGCCATACCTCCGTCCACTCTCTCCGCCATCCTTCCGACGGCCCGATGGTTCGTGGCGAGGGGAGAACAACACCAATGCGCTTACATCTCATATTTTCGAGTTATCCGGATCTTCCGGATACCGCGAATCTCGGTCATGCCAGGGACGCCACCAAAGGGCGACGGCCGATGGGCTTGAGGTGCTGGCGCTTGCGCCATGGACGTGCTTGTAGGCACTGCCACGCGCCGAAGAGGACGGAGACGCTACTGCCCATGTGCACTACCGTTCGACATAACCATCGACTGGAATGCGCGGGGTACAACTCCTCCAGCAGTCCCTCATGCCTCATGTGCTGTCATCATCACACATGAATACGAGGCCGATACTCCATCTACCAATTCAAGAACGAACGTTGCCCTGTCTATGCTTGTTTTCGGGCTGTCGTGGTCCGCCAGATTGCATGATATACGACGCCACGTCCCATTTGACCAGAGCAATAGCCTTGTCTTCCACGCCAAACCTCCCAATTCACTCGCTTTTCATCGTCCTCTTGTCTGGACTCCCACCAGCTGCAGCTTCCTCCTTGTCCAGCTTCGTGGTGTTTGGAGACGCAGTCCATCATCTACATGTGCGAGGCGTTCCGACATCGGTCCATGCGTCGGTCACGAACAAAGCGATGTATTACAATGGATCGAACGGAATAAGCTGCGGCGTTCGCCTACATGAGCACTGTGGTCGTCTTGCCATCAGAAAAGACGATCTCGAGCACCTTTTCCGTCTTTGCATACGTGTGGTCCACGAGCAATCGGGCGAGCCGCTTCATTTCAATAAATTCCATTCGATCGTCGTCGTCGTGGAGGTAGTCGCAATGACTTCCAAACGAGCACCGCTCCGACACATTGCACGGTGTCGACTTCCACATGCTGCCTTTGGCGATCGCCCGCGCGACACCAACGACCTTGAGCTCATCGCTCGAATGCGCAAAGTTGCAATTGCTCTGAGAACACCACTTGTTCGATGAGCACATGCCATACAGCCGAGGCTTCCGCTCTTGGCGACTTCGGCAACGTAGCTCCTTGTAGACATCATTCGCAAAGTCACGAAGCGGCTTGTCCGTGACAGGAATAGTCTTCTTGACCTTGGCTGGGGGAATGAGCGGTGTTGGTGCCAACGGCTCGACCAAGGGGTGGGCGCGGTGCCATTCGGCGCTGACCTCAGCCGCGCGAACGGCAGCAATGGCGGCACGAGCTCCAGGTGATAGAACTGGTGAAGCCACGGCAGGCAGCTGGGGTGACTCCGCCAGCTCCATGTTGGGTCGCGGCGTGCTTGGTGGCGTCACTGCTGGCGACGTGGCCACCGACTCCGGAGACGAGACAACTGCTTGTAGCGTCAAGCCCGGCGACGACTCAGCAGAGGTCTTTGCACACTCATTCAAAGGTGCTGGTGCTGTTTCAGCGCGCATTGCCGCTCTGGATGCAGGTACCAAATGGGCATCACGTCGCAAGGGCACTGCACTTGACGGGACTGCGTGAACTCGTCTTAAATATATTCCCAGAGCTTCTAAGGACGCCAAGGATGGCGGTGGAGGCACGTTAGCTCGTTGCGCTCGAGCTTGTCCTGCAGAGGGAATGCATTGCTGGCCTCTCGAAGGCACCGATGCAAGCTGGGGAGGCTGGTCTGGAAGCGGTTGAAGCTCTCTCGGCTGTCGAGCGGCTGGCCGGCATGTCAGCGGTGTCGATGGCTGCACCACCGACTGTTTCGAAACAGGCAGCAGTTCTATGGGCTCTGGCGCGCGAGACGAAAGCTGCTGCAGCTCGAAGTGCAGCCACTCCAAACAGAACACGATGGCCCGCACCTGCACGTGCGCGAGGTAGGCCCAGTACTGCTTGACGCCTTCGAGGACGGCACCAGGGTCGGGGGAATGGCCGCTGCTTTGACCGAGCGTGTCCATTGCTTTGAAAACGCTGAAACCCGACATTCCCCACCGCATCGTGTTCATGCACGCAAGTTGTGCATGTGCCTTCTGTGCGCTCAAATGCCTACCGAGGCGGTCGAGGTAGCAAAGGGCAGCATCAACAGAGGAGACACCACCGCCAACAGCGTCGTTCACTACCGTTAACACGACGTTCTCGATGAGCCGGCGGTACACGCCGAAGCCCAGCCACGCATCGTCCGTGAGCAGATCGCGGAACTCACGAAGCAACCCCCGGAGGTGCTTTCGTGCATCGCGGTCGTGGATAAAATCGCCGTCGGCGCACAGGGAGAGAAGGTCTACTTGCGATGGATGCATGAAGCGATACAAGAAATGTGGGCAACGGGCTGAGTCTTTGGCATTCTTGATGCCTTTTGACCGCCAAGACAGCCCAAATTGCCCGTAGGCCTGTCAAGTAGAACAGAGATAATGCGTGGCTTGTGTGGAATGAATGTCATTATGATTAGGGCTGGCGAGCGCCCATTGTGCGCGCCGCCGCCCGGTGTCGATGATGTCATCGGGCACATGGGAGGCTACCATTGAGCGATGGTTTCCACATCGTTGTGGTTTAAGGATGACGGTCGTTGAGAAAGCTGTCATCGTGGCGATGGCGGTAGTTCCGCTCCGCAAAGCGCGGACGAAGGCCGCTCGACAATCGTGCCCATGAAGCAGGCTTGCTGCAACCACCGGCCTCGCCATGAGGCGCGCTGCGGCGGCCGATCTTCGCATCGAAGGGCCTTTCGATCCGTAAGGTTATCCGGATGGTCGTGTGTGATTGGTCGAAACGAAACAATGGTACGAGCGGGTCTATTATTATTGGATTGTTTTATTCAAACATGTGATTTGTATTGCGATAAAAAATATGGCGTACACCCAAAGTAGACGCGGTCGCGAGCGATGGCAGAGCCCCGCGAGCAAGCGCCGGCCGCCGCTGCGCGCACCGAGGACGACTGGGAGCTAGCTGCCGAAGAGGCCGTGACGCAGAAGCTTGGTAAAATGCAACTGCAGCGCAGAGAGGTTCGTCTCGCGCGGCCGGACGAAGCTGCCTGGGGCTCTGGCGATGACGCACCATCGACCGACCTCGCGAGTCCTGTGAGTCGTGGCGGTGCGGCGGCGGTGTCGGCTGCATCATCAGCTGGTCCCATGGACCCCGTTTTGGTCGCGGCGCTCGAGAACCCCCGCGAGCGCTTAACACTGCTCAAGTTTGAGGACCAGATCGTTTCCTTCATTCGGGCCGAGCGGTATGCAACGACCCTCTTAATGCATGATGCATTCTGCGCTTAGGGAGATGCAACTCGTGTTTCCGCCGCTCTCGTCGTACCATCGGCTCATCGTTCACCGTCTTGCAGATCGGTGTTCTCTCGAGCACCAGACGGCAGATTACTACCCGTACAACGGTGGGTATGACAACAACGCAGCGCGGGTAGTGACGCTGTTCCGCACGCCGCGATGCGCCGTGCCGTCGGTGCTCCTCATCGACCTGTCGGCAGAGCAGGCGCAGCTGCAGCCCCCGGCCCATCACACGATCGCACCCAAGATCATGACACGCAACCCGAACCGTGACAAACAGAAAAAGAATACCAAGGCGCCGGCCGTCGATACACGCACACGCAACCTCCAGGACCGTGAGAAGGCGTACGCCGAGGCCCGCGCCCGTATATTCGGCCAGGACGAAGTCCCCGAAGCCCCCAAGAAGCCCACTGCCAAGCCTGCCAAGGCACCGGCCGCCGAGAAGCCGCGGCCCCAGAACTGGAAGGAGAGCAAGGTGACGTGGCGCAACCGCGAGCAAGAGATGAACGACCCCGACTTCACCCGCCACCGCGCGCCCTACCGAGGGCCCCCGACGTACCAGCAGCCAGCATACTACGCCCCACGGCCAGTAGTGAGCCCCAACGAGTACAACCGAGGAGACTATACGTACCGGCAGGTGCCGCTGCCCACCGACGTGTACCAGCCGCCGCCACGACCGCAGGGCGTGTATCTGGCCCGCCCGCAGCCGGACGTGGCCAAGCCCAACGTGTCGTGCCCGGACGAGTTCCCGCCGCTCGGCCAGTAGGCGATAACGTCAATTTTATTAAACTAGAGGAGCTTCGAGGAGGGTGCCAGCTGCTTGCGCTTGCTGCTGTGCTTGGCAGCATGTTTCCGCTTCCGCTTCGAGTCCTTTGCGACGGTTAGGGCCGCCTGCAACCGCGTCGTACCTGTTTGCGCAGCAATTTGTGGTACTTTTTAAGCGTCGCCTCCATGGTGTCGTTCGCTTCGTGGGCAGCTCTACCGAGCGTTCAAGCCGACGATGAAGGCAAGGACCTACCGGGCCTGGACTGATAGGTAGAGGAGGCTCTTGAGGCGGTTCGTCTGCTGGAGCTGGTCGTGAAGCTGTCGCTCGCACTTGCGCAGCTCGGCGCTGATCTCGTCATCGGCGGCGGTCTCGTCGTCCTTGGGCACGACGCCGATTGCGACAAGTTCCTTCCGCAAGTAGATGTTCGCGCCGTCCAGTTCAACTACGGTGGCCTGCCCGTCGGCAGGCTTTTCTGGCGGCAAGTCGTCGACTTCGTTGGCCACTTCAATGACGGCGTCTAGAAGATTCTGGACGAAGGCGTGAGTGCGTCCGCTGGACCTGAGGGTCGAGGCGTACGCTGGTCAAGCGCTCTCTTGAGGCATCGCTCTCGGCTTCTTTGGCAACGGCTCGATGGGGCGGGGGACATGGTACAAGTGAGGAGGATGGGCTGCCGTCGTCTGAGTCGGTCGTGGGCTCCATGGGGCTTGAGACGGAAGCTACGCGCAGTAATGAGAGCGCGGTGGGGCCAAGACAATAGTACTGTGCTCAATCTCCAGGGCGCGCTCGATCATTGCGGTGGTCAAGGGTTGAAAAAAGCCGAGGTCACAGACAAATTGCCAGCAGCCCTTCGTGGTACATGGTGCATCTGCGCCAGGTCGTCAAACTACGAGTACGAGCTCATGGGACCTACCTGAGTCATCTGGAAGGGCGGCGATGTTTGGGTCGAGAAGGCTCTTGGCTGGAGGCGGTAATCCTATTGAGTCGACGAGAGGCTGCGTAGTCGGCATCTGCGCTTCATCGCCCAATACACTGGTCAGCGGCATCGTAGCGTTGTCGCGTGTCGTTTCGCCAGCGTATGCCCGCTTCTTTGAATGCTTCTTCTTCGTCATGTGCTGGGGACTTGATGGCGCAGGCGCAGTGTGCCCGGCCGCGATCCAGAGGTCCAATTCCTGAAGCTTTCGCCGAAAGTCCTCGAGCTGCTCATCAACCACAGCCTTAGCACTTCGCAGCTCTTGAAGCACGCGAGCGGACGTCTGGCGCTTCATGCCACGGAAGGATTCGGGTGTACCGCACGCCTTCTTGATCGTCGGGAATCGAGCATGTTGGACCCAAAGCCGTGAGCTCGCATCCTCGGGCCGCTTAGGCCCAGGAAGCACAGTGAGATGATCGGCAGCCGCGGGGCGACGGACGCCCAGCGGCGGCTCGCGGAAGATGGACGGCGGCGCGGACGAGACCATGGCGACGGTCACCGCTTTGCGTGACGGTTTGAAAATATTCTCTCCGAGTAATTTAATTGCATTGATCCAGGCCACGCATACAAAAGTCGCATATTTTTTTACTGTCATCCAGTTGACATCACTGGACTTAATAGACTCGGACAAGCGTCGATCTTTGGGTCACGACGCCGCAACAACTGCGGGGCCGCGCACGAGGCCGCGAACGTCGGCGAGAACAACTGCCTGGTTGGGGAGGTCGCCGCCGGCCGTGCCCGCCAGAGCTTCTAGCAGGGCGAGGCTTTCGGAGTACTGTTGCAGCTCCCAGTGGCACGTCGCACGATGGAATGTGTTTTGCCATTCGTCATCGACGCGATCCTACGCATTGACGAAATGAGCATGTGATACCCGCGACTTGTGGCCATGGCTCGTACGACGAGGCTGTACATGCGCAATGCGTTCGGTTGGTCTCCAAGGAGACAATAGACTTCGGCGAGAAGGATCTACAGCGCCATAAGAACGGGGACTTTCAGAGCACATGAGCCTGCGGTACCTTGTTTTCACGCAATTCACTAGGGTCGTGCACCAAGGAAAGCTCGAGGTACCCGACGACCTCGCGCAAGAGCGCCGGCGATGGATTGCCTTCCTGGAGCAGCATGTGCGCAAGATGTGTATACGCTCGCCCAAATGTGGCGTCAACCGACAATGCAGCCTTGAACTGTGTGCTTGAAGCGAATGTGAGCAAAGTCGGATGAAAGCGAGTGACGCGTACCAGGCATCGGCGCGCCGACCCACTGCAAAATACGTCAACCCGAGGTTGAAGTGCAGATCGGCATCGCCCGAAGTAGCCGACTCAATGCGTTCCTCGAGCTCTGCACAAACTTCGGCAACACCGCGCAGGTCCTCTGCTGTCAGAGCATTAGGATCCCTGCGTTGGACGCCCGATACGTCCAAGGGCGGTATTGCTTCCTTCGTTTGACCTGCTTTCATCCCAAACGCCGAAGCCCAGAACGAAGAGCCATCATCTTCGGGAAGGACGACCTCTGGCGGTGGTGGCTCGGCCTCCGCGGGCACCTCGACGGGCGCCGGCTCTTCGACCTTGACCTTCTTCTTGCGCCGCCAACTGAACCGGTTGCCCATTTATTGGCGCCGTTTCCGCTCTAGCACGAGATAATTCCACGCAACTTTAAGATTCAAACGAGCCGATCGCACTAATGCATCTCAACACGCAAACCACGCAATGCACACGTAAATACAACGCACTGTTAGCGGCGGCCATCATCAGCGGGGGCGCTTCATCCGCCGCCGCAGAACGCCCGATTGGTACATGCGCGCGAAATCGCGTGCGATTAGCCAAGCGGTTTCACAAAACACGGGAAATTACGGATACATTGTCTCGTATCCGGACATTCGAATATTAATCTCCAAGGTGCACCTATGTAGCAGCCACCGCACTCTGAGGCGAACGGCCTCCTTGCCGGATGGCTTGGCTGCACGAGAGCAATTCCTTGAGCACTGCCCTTGCGTGTGATCCTGAGCTTTGGCGTGAGGCCCTCTACTGTCCTTCCCCAGCCGGCCGAGCGAGTCTGCATGGAGATGCGAAAGATCCTGATTAGAGTGTTTAAACTTTTGGTGCTCCTTTGACCGGGTGCGGGAACCCCTTTGGATATATTTCCCTCCATTTTCAGCGGCCAATCGTTGCCGCAGGAGCCAACAGCCCGTGGGGACGACGGACGAGGCCGCATGAAGGTGGACACCCCCGAAATCCGATGGCACTGCGGTCCCACAGGGCTCAATGAGGCCGTGCTCACCATCGACTTCCTCCGGTTGGGGCCGGCACTTGAACCTGCGCTGGCGGCGGCGGCTGGCGCCTCCGAGCCCCACGACACGGCCACCGCCGCCCCAGTCGCCGAGAACGTGTCGAACGTCGTCTTTGCAGGCGATTTTGAGGCGCAGGTGTTTGCAACGGGCGGGGCGGACAAGGAGATTAAGATCTGGGTGTTCCGTGACCAGCGACTCACCTATGTGCACGGGCTGTCCGGGCACGACCGGAGCGTCAATTGCGTCCGGTTTTCACCCGATGGACAGTACCTCGCATCCGCAAGTGATGACTCAACGATCGTGCTTTGGACGCGGCCCAAACACGTGGAACCTGCGGCATGGAGCTGGGCTACCATCTCGAGCAACAGCGACGTGACTCGCGTCCTTCTCTCGTGTGGGCACAAGGGCGACATTACGGACCTGTCGTGGTCCCCCGACTCGGCTTACCTCTCGAGCGTCTCGATCGACAATACATGTGCCATTTGGCACGTGGGCTCAGGCAACCTCCTCGAGAAGCGCAAGGACCATACCCAGTTCGTCCAAGGCGTGGCATGGGACCCGCTCAACGAATTCCTCATCACGGAGGGCAACGACCGCAGCTGTCGCGTGTACAGCCTGCTGGGGTACGCCTTACACGCCAAGAAAAAGAAGGTGCAGTTCCTCCACACGCTGCGGAGCCGCGACTTCGAAGCTGAGGCCGTCGAGGGCGAGAAGACACCCAAACATCCTCTCTTCCACGACGACGCCTTCCCCGCCTTCTCACGCCGCCTTGCCTGGACGCCAGACGGCAGCTACTGCCTCATGCCCACTGGTACGTCGTGTCTCGCTGCGTCTCCTAACATGTAGCGCAGGCCTATTCAAATCCGCGTCTACTGACGCCGACGTCAAGCACACTGTGTATGCCTACGCGCGAGGCAACCTTACGACGCCCGCCTTTCATCTGCCGGGCCACGAAAAAGGCGCGCTCTGTGTCCGCTTCAGCCCTGTGCTGTACGAGCTCCAGAGCGGCCACGACAACCTCTTTGCGTTGCCTTACCGCTTCGTCTTTGCGGTCGCGACGCTCAATGCCGTCGCTATCTACGACTCCCAGGTACCAAACAGCCTTAGGTGGTGGAGCTGAACGGCGGCGTAGCTCCCGCACCCCATTGCCGTCATCGACCGGCTGCATTACGCCGACTTGACCGACATGAGCTGGGCCGCGAACGGTCAAATGCTGTGCCTCACGTCGCTCGACGGGTACATATCTTTCATCACGTTCGACGCGGCGGAGATGGGCACCAAGCTCCCGAGCATCCAGCTCCCGCAGCTGCTCCAGGACCGACACACAAACATGTACACCAACCAGCCGACGGCGGCGAAGAGGCGCACCAAGGCGCAGCCGCCGGCCGAGGCAGTCGAAGCGACCAAGAGCCCTGGCGCCGGAAAGAAGCGCGCCGCCAAGGAGGCCGACGTGACCAAGAGCCCCGTGGCCACCAAAAGCCCCGTCGTGGCGCCCAAGAAGGCGGCAGGCGTCAACTCAATCCTCCAATTCACAAAGGTGGTCGCGCCCGACTCGGCGTTTCAGCAGCCAGCGCTTGGCCCGCTCATGGGCCTTGTTGCGACAGCAGACCCGACGGCACCAGCACCAACGCACCAAGTACAAGTGCGGAAAAAGCGAAAGATTGCGCCCGTCCTCGTGACGACGCCGGGCCACACCGCGACCCCCAAGGCGGCGACGTCGCTAGGATCGGGAAAGGTGGCTGCCAGCGCCCGGGATGCGAAGGAGGGCACCGAGAACCAGGACAAGGTCGAGAGGACGAAAGACAGTGCGGAGAAGGATGCGACCAAGATCGATAGTGCGGAAAAGAGCGCTTCAAAGCAAAAAATCGGCGAGAAGCATGATGGCGCGAGCGAGGCTGTGGACCTCTCGGTGTCGGACGACGAGGTGGCGATGGAGAATAGGGCGTAAAGAGATGTGCTATGTGCTACGTACATGACTCTGTTGTATACCGCATTAGTAGCTCGTGCTCTTCATACTCGGAAGCTCGAAGGCCTTGACGGTCTTGAAGAGGAGGAAGTAGCCGTACGCGGCGCCAAGACCCGCGAGGACAAGGATGTTGATCCAGTTGAGCATCGAATGACTTTCGGGCGAAGATACCTGCGCGCGGAGCATCGCGAGCGACTGGAGGGAGAAGCAAAGGCAATAAGCTTGACAGAACGTCTTGCGCACAATGGGGTCGCTCACGAGACGAGTCTTCCACACGAGCCAGCCCTGGGCTGCCGTCAAGGCGCCGTAGAGCCGCACCATTTCGTGGACTAGGTGGCCGTAAAGCGGAGTCTGCAGCGCCGACATGGCCAGTGAGTGCGGCAAGAGCAGGCAGGCGCCGCCGATGACGGTCGAGATCGTCGCATGCACAACGAAGAGCAGGTCGAGTTGCCGCCGTGCTTCCTGCATCGTACAAAGTGCCGACCCGAGCTCACTTTTTTTGGCATTTTTATTCTTCATACAAATCCCAAGACATGCGATTAAATTCGCAGCCACATTTGCTTCGAGGGTGACACGTTACCGATGATGCTTCTTCGCGTTGCCGCTGCCGCGCTGACCGCGATGGCCGTCGGCGCCGTCCACACGCAGATCCCATCGGGCGACGCCGAATGCTTCCTGCTCGAGGCGCAGAAGTTCAAGGAGGGCATCTCGCTCAACTACGACGTCATCTCGGGCATCGGTGAGGAGCTCGAAACGACCCTCCTGAGCCCGTCCGGCATTCGCCTGTACCATCAAGTCGGCGCAAAAGGCCGCTTCGTGACACCCGTGCCGGAGGACGGTCTCTTCCAGGCCTGCTTTGGTCACAAGAGTTCCGTGCCCCTTGTCGTGGGGTTCTCGTTCCATGCAGACGATCCCGCCCACGACGTCCTCTCGAACGCGGACGCGACCAAGATCGGTACCGAGTCGCCATCACTGTTGGAGCTTTGGTTCACGACTTTTGTAGAGCAAGCTCGCGCCGTCGAAGACATGGTGTACGAGCTCAACACGAATTTAGACACTGTGAAGGATACGCAGTCGTATTTGAAGGCCAAGAGCCTATTGCATCAGCAAGGTATGCTCGCCATTGATGTCCTCCAGCGGCTCATGTCATGCCTAGTTGTCGAAAGCACCAACAGTCGCGTCCTCTGGTGGTCGTGCATCGAAGCCATCATCTTGATGTGCATGGCTTTCTGGCAAATGAGTTACCTGCGCCGGACGTTCGAGATTCGGCGGGTGCTCTAGCCGCCTTGTCGGCCGCGTCCGTCGCCCCTTTCTTCCTTTGCCTGGGGCCCATGCGTGGCTTCGTCCATGCTCGCGTCCATCGCCGCCAGCCGCAAAACGATGAATTTGTTCGAGCGATTTATTATTTCGTTGGATCGCGGGTGTTTTTTATTCCGCTTGACTGGGGAAATGTATGGGCATTAAAAATCCCCAATTGTATTGCTTGGAACGGTTGTCGGATTGTACTACCCGCGAAGGCAGTTGTTCCAAAACCGATCGCATGCAGGTGTTCCGGTCGCTGCTCGGGCAGCCGGGCTCCGTGGACCAGCGCAACTCCATCAAGGACCTCATCGCGGCGGGCGACGCTGGCAAGAAGCGCCCCAAAGCAGAGGTCCTCCAAGCGCTGCACGCGTTCTGCGACGTGTTCCCGCTGCAGGTGCAGGTGCGGCGTCAGCAGGTGCATGACGACACCACGTAGGAAGCCTTGGACGAGACGTACGACGTCAAGGATCGCAAGCTATATGATGCGGTTTACCGCCTTCTCAAAGCGCACGTCGACACGAGCGCGAGTGGCGCCAATGAATCGGACGTTGTCTTGCTCCTCCTCGACACTCTCAAACGTGTCCTCCGCTGGCGGGACTTGCACAAGCTTGTACCCAAGTACTCGACCAAACCGCTTCTTACATGCATGGTGCGTTGGGCAACGAATGGATTGAATAGACGCAAGGGCACGATAGATGTGGACGCCGGAACTGGCGCGCGCCGTGCTTCAAGTGATCATCATCATGATGCTACGGCCCCAGGGACTCAAGTCGGCCGAAATCGGCGACAAAATCGAGATGATGAACAAGCGCACGTTCGCAGACGACCGGGGCTTCCCCGTGCTGTGCAGTCTTGTCGCTCAGCACAGCATCGCAGCCGACGACACCCCGCTAGACGTCTGCTCGAGCAGCATCCTCCAGCAGGCGCTGCAGATCTTTCACACGACGCTCCTCTCGCACAAAGCCACGACCGACGCCGTTACGATCGAGCGGGTACGCCCGCACCCGCATCCATCTCTGCAATCGCCGTAGGCGGCCGAGTCGCTCTTGAACGCGCGAGAGACACTCCTCCGACTGACACACCACCAAGACGCCGTTGTTCGGCACCTAAGCACCGACCTGCTTCTCGAGCTCTTTCTCATGGCCGACTTGGACCACGTAACGCTCATCCAGGACACGGCGCGCGAGTCGGGTGCTTTGCTGTACATGCTGGCGACGGCCTTAGACGAGGTTCCTTCGTCTCGCTTGCGGCGGCCCCTCATGTGTCGGCAGGTCGACGAGGACGCACCGCTACAGGCGACGATCCGGGACAAAGCCATCCACCTCGTCGAGATGTTCTGCGCCGGCAACGCGCGCTCGAAGGCCGTCATGTACCGAGTGCTGCCCGTGGAGCTGTTTGTGCCCATCGCGGAGCGGCCAGACCTCGTTTCCAAGTACTCGATCGCAACGCTCAAAAAGGCCACCAAGGTCACCCAGCGCAAGTCGATTCCCGTCGACTTTTCGTACGTGGGTTTTCCGTTCGAAGCCAAGTTCACAGCTTCCGGCTCCATCGGGCCACGCCAGCCGTTCGAGTTCCAGGTGCACTCCTTCCGGCAGCGCGGGCTCACGCCACTGCGCTAGCGCTGGCTTCAAGAGGCGAGGGCACAAGGCGAGAAGTGGACGGAAGTGCTCATCGCCGCGCGACAAGTTCACGAACGGCCAACTCTCGTGTGGCGGCCGCCCATGCTGCTCGAACTGCAAGCGGCCCTGCGCGCTGAGATTGCGCGCTTCGAAGCCCACGTTCCCACGACCCGCGGCAGCGCCGGCAGCGTCGCGGCCTGGGAACACGACCGGTTTCAGGTGGCGTACTCATCGTTCGCCTCGGAACTCATCGTGCACGGCTACTTTATCGAGCACTTGATCCCGAAGCTCGCCGACCTCGCCGACCCGTTCGAGGTAGGCGTCCCGCCACCCTGTGGACGTCGGCTGCACACGCGTAGGTCGACGACCTCGTCATTCTCGCGTGGCACCTCTCGGACCGGCTCGGCGTCGAGACAAACGCACATTGGCGCCACTGCTGCGTCAAGTGCCTGCGCCTCATGATGCGGCGGTACGCCATGACGTTCAACGGTCAAGTGCCTGTGGCCGGGCTGCTCGAGCATCTGCGCGCGGACGAAGTCGACCCAACGTTCGCGTGCGAAGCCTTCCTGCTTTTCCACGTGGCCATCAGCACGTCGCGGCCGCGCCCTACCGAGAGCCTCACGCCGTTCTACGCGTCAATCCTCTCGGTGGTGCTAGGAGTGCTAGCCAAGGCGCCGGACGCGACGCCTGCGCCCCGCGCGTCGAGCGCCAGCATCGCATCGACGCTCAGCGACGCTGACGAGCACGAGAGTTTCCACCTGCGGCTGACGTTCGATGTGACAGACGACGACGACGGCGAGAGGGGCAACGACACCGCCGGCGACGTCGACGCCACCGTTCGCGCCGGCGTGAACATTGTGCTCGTGCTTCTGCAGCGAGCCAAGTACCTCGTGGCGGCGGTACTCGAGGCGCGGTTTTCGCTCGCGCGGCTGCTGGGCTGCGGCTACCTGAGCCACAAGACGATTGCCACGTTGTTGTCGCTGCTCGGGCAGATCTTTGCGCTCCTTGGGCCCGACGACCTCGCGCGCTTCCGGCCGAGCGTGCTCCCGCTCGTGCTGGTGGCAAGCGCCAACGCCAACAACAAGGGCATGAGCCTCCCGGCAGCGGCGTTTCTCGAGGCGCACTACCCACCAGAAGAGTTGCAGGCGGTGCTACGTGCGGCCGTGGGGTATGCGGGCTGCGGGTTGCACCTGTTGCTCCATGCGCCGGTGGTGCTGGCCGCTGTGTTCAACCACGATGACACGCGGGCCGGGGATGTGCTCTGGGGCGCGGCCTTCCGCCACCGCCTCTACTCGGTGCTGTGCACGCAAGCCGGCGTTTCTAACGTGCAGCTGGACGACGCGCCGCAAATCACCGCCGACGTGGACGTGGCGGTGGGCCATCTCTTCCTGCGCTCGTTTGTCGAACACGACGGGACCTTTCGAGCCGACTGGACACGGGAGATGACGGAGGAAACGCTCGAGGCGCTCTGCCGCCTCGTGATCTTGACGCGCACGAGGTCCATGTATGCGATGGACGTGACCGGCGACGGGCCCGACCCAATGGAGCTCCAGGTGCTGGCGCTCAAGGCGCTCGCACTGTTGGTACCCACTACGTCGCACGACGTGGCGCTTGACCCCGCACTGTACGAGGCGCTGCTGCATCCACTGCGCCGCTCGCTGCTAGGGCCTGTGGACCAAGTACGTCGGTTTGGCCTTGCGGTTCGCTGAGCGATCGCCATAGGAGCGCGCGGCCCTTGGGTTGCGCATCTGCCGGCTGCTTGTGGCTCCGGAGCTCGGCAATACAAACGCGGCTGCCTGCCGCGCCGTTGTGTGCACGGCGGCTGCTATGGGGCTCGTGCGAGAAGCGATGGAGAAGATGCTGCATCCGCGCTTCGTCCAGTTTCTCAAGGAGCAGCCACCGCCAGCGGACTCGGCGATGGCACTCTTGCGTGCAGTGCTGGAGCTGCTGCTGACGATGGCCAAGCTCGACGACGGCGCGACTGCGCTGGCCGCCAACCCGCGCTGGATCACAAGCGTTCTTGGCCACGTGACCAGGGAGCGCATCCTGGGCGGCGGCACCAAAGTACGGCGTACAATGCGAAGAGAACTCAGCGGCAATCGTAGACTGCGGACGAGTGCCTGCGGTTCCTGGCTAAAGTGTGTGGGCAGCAGTCGCAGCTGTTTATCGACGCCGGCGGCCTCGTGGTGCTGAGCGAAGTGTGTCTCGAGGTCGATTTTCAGCAGCCCGAGACGCAGGCCACCGTGGAACTTGCTGCGACGGTGTTGCAAGCGTGTGTGCCCGACCACGAGTCGACGCCCGCACTCGCCGCTTTGACTCAGCTCTACACACCGGGCCTTGTGCAGGTCGACCGCGGCTTGCTTCGAAGACTCACGGCACATAGATCCTTCTGCGCTCGACGGTGGCGTTTCTCGCGAGTCTCCAAGCTACCGAGGCCATCTACCAGCCGACGCTGGTGTGGACACCGACGTAGGCCGTGCACTACGTCGCGCCAAGTCTCATGCGGCGATCGTAGCATGAAAGGGCAGCTGCGAGAAGCCCTCGCAAGCGAACAAGCCAAAATCGCTCTCAACGCCAAGTCTACAACGGCGTGGCCCGTGTGGGACCCCGATAACTTTGTCGCGGCCGACTCGTTTCGATACCTCTACTCGGAAGTGGCGAACGAAGTACTCGTGTCGCACGTGTACCTGCGTGCGTTTGTTCAGAGCGATTCGGACCAGCTGCCCGACATGATCGACCTCGGCCAGTTTGCCAAGGTATGACCGAGGGTGCGGCCATCGATACGACGGCGGAGTAGGCTTTGCTGCACGCGATGGAGAGCAGCGAGGCCGCGCTCGTCTCGATCAAAGCGGTAGGCGCACCGGGGTCGGCTGGGATCCAGCGTGCTGTAGAGGGGCGGCAACCCACAGAAGCAGCAAGCACTGCTCGAGCTCTTTCGCGGGGCGCTGCGCAAGATTGCTGTCGACCACAGCGCGGTCGTGGACGTCCCACTGCCGCCGTTCATTGAAGTAGACGGCTTCAGCGATACGGAAAGCGTCGGCGACACGATTCAGAACCTTCAAGAGAGCCCAACCAACCACGGACCCGTGCTTGATGACAGGGAGAAGCCAAGTCTGAGCCACCTAGAGTCTATTCCCCTCGACGAAGGTATCGTCTAGCGCCACCAGTAAATAACTATATAACTATCCCTCAAATCCTACCACCGACAGCAAAGAAGCCGAAGTGGAGTTGTACGACCCGGCATTGGTGCCCGCAGGTGCACGCCTCATTGGGTCCGACACCGGCGTCGAATGTGCGTTGGCCGCGGCACCTGGCGCAGTGGGCGGCTACGATAGGGCAGCGCAATTGGTGACCTTGAACAGCCCGCAAGAGGAGCGAGATTACCTCGTTGAGGCGCTCAAAGAGTGCGTCGAGCGTGCACAAGACGCAGAATTCCGCCGCGTATCGCCCACCGGAGCCCAACCCCTGATACCTACACCGAGCTGAGAGTATCATAGATCATCAACCTGAGAGTCCCCAAAATCAACGCAAGAGTGTCAAATAGACAGGACGACTGACAGCCAAGAACATTGCACATTGGCGCCAAACGCTAACGTGACTGATCTTTGGCTCGACTGAATACTGTAGCCATCCACAAGCGCGGGTGTACTACACCAAGGTGTGACGTCTTGGCACGCAGGTGGAAGATGTGCCAACTTCCACAGTGGTGCAAGCGGTGAATACTTCTGAGTCGAGGGTCGATGGCGCACGAACGAATGGTCTCGTCAAGCATGTGTCCTTGTGTCCACCGCTTTAGCGCATCTGAGGACTGATCACGAGTGCAGCTGTCGCGCCTCCATATTTCGATACATTTTGACTCAACGGCTGCATCGCACACAAAAGAAATGCGCATGAATTTTTAAAAAGCTGGCAAAGGGAACGCTCGAGCCAGGACGATCGTGTCGATGCAGCATCGCGGTCGTCATGAGAGCAGCCTCCTGCTGGTGCACGGTCGCTTCCAGCGTTGACGTTCGCTTGGTTTCAACCCGTGCGCACACGCTGATCTTCTGGCAACTGCTTTTGGGTTCGACTGCTTCGACTATTTCAGTTGGAATCCCCAGAAACATATGTTATCTTACAGCAACGTGGGGAGGGCACGCAAGACTCTTGTTGCATGTGCGATTTCCGGTGCGCTGCGTCCAGGTCTTTGTCTCGTGGGAACGAGCAGTGGGACTCGACCCGCCTAGAAAAAGTGTCATGCGTCTCTAGCATTAGTACTGCCATTGCCCACGCTCCATTCGAACCCGAGTGTCGACTTGCAAGTATTCCTCATTCGAATTGTTACCACCATGCAAACAAACCTCAGCCTTCCCATCGTCAACGATCCACCCACGACTGGCGGACGACGGATTCGCATCATCAAGTTTGCCTTGGCCTTCCTGGCCCTAGTGGGCATTTCAGCCGGCATCGCTGTCGGCTTCACCGTCGCCGGCGCGAACAAGTCGTCCGCACCAGGTACTCGCTTAGTCTCGAAAGATACATGCACTCACTCGAGCCCGTAGTGGCCAAGACGACACCCGTCTTTATCACTCTTGGTGACTCGCAGACAGAGATCGCAGCCAATCCGTTCCTCATGGGGTACCAAACTCAGCTCGCGTTCACGTACCAACGCAAGGCAGACGTTGTGAACCGCGGCCGTTCGAGTCGCACGACGCGGTAAGCTCGCCAATGACCAAAACTACTCGTGCTGAGTGCGGCGTAGCTGGTGGCTTGATAATCTCCCCAGCCTTCTCGCCGACTGGGCTCAGCGGCCGCCGTCGCTCATCACGATCTATCTCGGCACGAACGACGCGTGCAGCCCCACAGGCTCCCTCGCCGAGTACCACGTCCCTGTGGATGCATTTTCGGCCAACATGCGGGCGATTGTGGGCAACTTCACGGCGGCCTTTCCGCAAGTCAAGATTATCCTCGTGACGCCTGGAACCGTGGAAGAATGGTCGACGTGGGGCGAGTCACGAAACAACAAGGACATCTACAAGTACGTAGTCGCGACTCGGACGATTGCGCACGACTTGGGGCTGGCGCTTGTTGATATGTGGGAAGTCATGGACGGCGCTATTGACATGACCTACGATGGGCTCCATCTCAACAATCAGGCCCACGATGAGCTTCACATCCTTCTACTCGAACAAATCAAAAAGAAATACCCCGAGTTGACCACCGAAAACATGCCCTGGGCGTTTTAAGAGCTCCTGCTTGCGGCGTCAATTCGTTGTGTCGTCGCCGACTGAGGGAGGAAGCTTGACAAGTGTTCAATGGAAGCGTGGTTGCCAGCATTTCTACTTTGTTTTATGCTTGGGGTTTGAAATTGAAGCTGCGAATTGCCAGTGGGTTGGCACAACAGGAAAACCGAGTGGAGTCGCGCTATAGGCGTTTGGAGAGAGATGTGTCGATTTGCTACTGGAATCTGCTCTGAGCAGTCACCACGTGGCATTTTTTACATGAGCACCAACGACCACGAGGACACCCTACACGTTGCGAGCGAGTGGCTACTTGCGACGTCATCGAGGAGCAGACGTACACCGATGCCAATCTGGCGGCGCGTAGGCAACGTTGCGAGTGCGGGCTCAAATGCTGTCTTGGTCGAAGCATCACTGGCTGTCGGCGAAGCATCGTTGGAGCTCAAACTCATGGTGCTGTCCCCACAGACAGACTCGCCGTTGTTGTTTGAGGCAATCGTGCCAGCACCGGCGGTGGCATCTGTTTTGACAACTGCCGAGACGCGCTAGGTGATGTCTAAATGAAATACATGTATTATTGCCGTGTCTTCCTACTCCTGCAGGGCTGGTCTCTTTTTACGTCAAGTTGATCTTGACGCCGCGGCGGATCTCACCCCAGCCGATAAGACGCCAGTGCTTGCCAATTCGCCGACTGAGCGCGATTTTCTCTTTCACCTGTGTGCACACCGGCTGCGTCAAGAGGATCTTAGCCAGATCATCTTTGACGGCAATGACCTTGGCACCGGTGGTCGTGGAGCCAATGTTGATCATGAGCACTTCGGCCTTGGTGAGCTTCTGCACCTTGGAGGCCTTGGAGTCTTCCGACGTCTTGACCCCGAGGAGGCGACGGAGTAGGTAGAAGTTGATCTCGAGCTCGGTGTAGATGTCGGGGAGGCTGCCCTTGAGACCGAGCACCTGGCCCACGAGGCGGTCCGAGCGTGTGAGCGTTGGGTCCATGAGCGTGCCGACACCAATGAGACCACCGGGCACGGCGTACTGGAGCTCGTTGTTCTCAGCCTTGAGCGACACGATGCGCGAGAAGATGGACATGCACTGAACGTTACCATCCTTGTCCTTTGTGCAAATGCCGGGGCGCACCTCAATCTCGTCGCCAATGCGGAGGACGCCCTGGAGGATGGAGCCACCTGCTACACCGCCATGGAGGTTCTCGACTTCCTCGCCAGGCTTGTTTACGTCGAACGAACGAATGATGATGAGCTTGGGCCTCGAGACGAAGTCGCGGCGAGGGATCGGGATGTTCCGCACGATGTACTCGCAGACAACGTCAATGTTGTACTTGAGGACGGCCGCAATTGGAATGATGGGTGCTTCGTTGGCGATCGTGCCAGCCACGAACTGCTTCACCTGCTCGCGCTGGGCCTTGGCGGCGTCGGGTTTGATCAAGTCTACCTTATTCTGAAGGATGATGATGTTTTGCAGACGCATGATTTCTACAGCGGCCAAGTGTTCCGACGTCTGAGGCTGTGGGCACGGTTCATTGCCAGCCACAAGGAGGAGTGCGGCATCCATGACAGCGGCACCGTTCAGCATCGTGGCCATGAGAACATCGTGACCAGGGCAATCCACGAAACTAACGTGGCGCTGCAGCGCCCACGAAACGCCGTTGTCATCTGTGAATCTGTCGGCCATGGACGAGCCAAAGCCGGCGTACTTTGGCCGAGCTGGTGCGGCGCCAGCCTCGACGCCAGACGGCTCTGAGCGGTAGATCTTGGCGTTGGCATAGCCAAGCTTGATTGTGATGTTACGCTCGAGCTCTTTCTGAAAACGCACGGTCTGGACACCCGCAATGGCCTTGACGACGGTTGACTTGCCGTGCGCGACGTGACCAATGGTACCGATATTGATAGTCGCCTGGCGCGAGATGACCTCGGGCGTAATGGGCGTGAGCGTCGTCTGGTCGAGCGCCGAAAGGTCCTGAACAGCGAGCTGTGACATAGAGTTCATCTCGGTTATTCTTGCAATGAGCTCAGAAGATCCTCGCCAATTCTACTCAAGCCCAAAAACCCGTTCAGGTGGGACATCGCGCTTAGCACGACTCGGAATTTGATTGTGGCTACCGTTCGATGCAGCGACACTACGCGCGCCACTGCCCGACGCTCATGCGTCGCTTGGCGAAAATGATGGTGGTTGTAGTTGATTTTATTTTAACAGGCAAGGTCGTTATCGCGTTGTGGGGTGTTCACACCGGTTTAAGTTCGTGCAATGGTACAGGAACCTGTCGTTGTGTTGGATGACCACCGCTGAAGCACAGCACGCATAGCAACACTATGGCTGTGAACACCATGGTGCCTTGACACACTTAAAGATTGGAGCTATAAGATGTTAGATTTGCCAAAATTACAGAATATCACGAAATTCTGGATATTACAGCCAGTTTCATAGTTGCTCTGTTGGCCGCAGGTTTGGACGCCAGCACGCGCAACGCAGCGGCTTCGAGCTAGGTGGAACTCCCGTCAACACGGCTTGGCACAATCGTGCCTAATGTACTCGTGTGTTATGCTCTCTAGGTACAATATTGCGAAAAGCGGTTAGGGTAGAAGGCCGGCTGCCCCACTGAAAAGCGGATGGCATGGGCTGCTGCGGGTCCGCCCGCCCGCTTCAACGTGCATTACTATGCTCTAGGATGCACCCAACCTTCCCACCTTGTTCCACAAGGCAGCGTGCCCTGTAGCCCGCCACTAGGCATGAGCACGCGCGTGGCCTACAGCTATCACACACTAATTTGAGAATTTTTCTGTAGGTACGCAGCGCGCTAACATAATTCAACTTGACACTTACTATCGTAGTTATCGCGCTACTTTAGTGCCCCCTCTTGCAGGGCAGCGCTGCGTATAACCTCCTCGACGGCACGCCCGCCATCTCTGTCTGCCCCACTCGCCTCAAGTGGCCTGTGTACAGAATTCCACGCACAGTTCGGCCAATTTTGGCCAATCATAACAAGGTTAAGGTAACACGACTTCACGATTGGCTATTTTTTGAACTATTAGTATATAATAGTTTAAACCTGGTATAAACTGGTGTCTACTGGAGACCGGGAATAACCAAGTTAACTACTAGGAACATATTTCCACTGTGGACCCCCAGTTCTCGGATGTACATACCCCCAGCAAATCGCGTTTGTTGACACTTGGACCGTAGACTCCTTTGACCAGAGAGGCACTCATCGTGTTCAATCTGTGCGTGATCGAGTTGGTAAGGTGCCCTTCATGCTCATGACAAAGGTCGCCTGCGTCATTACGTGTATTGTGTCGAATCTTCTTCCGTGCTGTTTTGGAGCGACACCAAGTCCGCTTCGTCAATGCTCGTGGTTCAGGATCGCGGCAGAACTTCGTTGCCGAGACCGATTAAGGTAGCGTCAATAGGGCCCGCGGATGTGCTGGCGGCTTGTAGGCATTTTAATATGTGTATGACATTGTAGGCGGCATCTTTCCAAGAACAACAAGAAATCTGCGAGATCGAGAGTACAGCGATACCAGTGCCCGCCACAGAATGAGCGACGGACTGGTTGGCGCGGTGTCCTGGACACGGATCGGCAACGAGGTGATGGATGGTGATGTTGCTCTCCTGCGCCAGAGACCTATGGGTGCTTAGTGCCGATGCAACCATCTTCACTCCACAGCGGTGGCGACATTGATGTAGCCCCCGGTATGATTGTCACCATGGGGCTTCACGTAAGCGAGGTATTCGAACGCCCAGAGGGTTCATGTCCACTGTTCATTTGCCCTTGGCCTCAAAATCACTCGGAACGTGAGCATAGAGACTTACATCCTCCAAAAAGAGCCCCACATTTCTGGCACATGCCGCTAGCATTGAAACTGGTGCCTCGTGGTGACGTGCCCTTCGAGGCGGCTCCTTCGGTGCTGGAGCTGGCGGTTATAATCCGGGTGCGACACCAAATAGGGGCGCACTACGTATTCACATGCGCGCCTCACTTGCTCCGTTCGCGGGACGTTGCCAGCTACAGAAGGAAAAACGTACACGAGCAGCTTCCTGCGCCGCTCGAGCAATTGCTCCGACGACGACTCGTTCGACTGGCGCACGAAATGTTTGTCGCGACGTCGCTGCACGACTGGTCGTAACGCCGCCGCGGCTGCCGACGTCACCGCCCGCTGCTCTTTGTAGCTGCGTCCACCAGCCATGGCCGCCGCTGTATACGCGAGCGTCATCTCACGGCCGCCGGCACATGCATTCCACCTCCGTCCCGAAACAATCGATGACGTCATTGGGTGACGTCACCGAGTTTGGAACCGGCGGTTGGCATTTCCCAAAAGCAGCTCGGCATGTTGGCCTTGGCAGCGCTCGCGCAGGCGTCGGGGCTCGACGGCGTGCCTGGGAAGCTCATTCTGCAAACGCTCCTTGCCATGGCACTGGGCGGGTATTTCTTTATTAAGTCGAGCCAGCGGCGCCACGTGCCGCCGACGCCCGAGTCGTATTGCCAGCCAGACGAATCGACGGCCAAGCCTGGTCATGGCGCTGTGTACCGCATCGGCCCGTTCCCAAAGCCCGAGTTTGCATCCATGCTGGAGATGCTGCAGGCCTCTGTACGCAAGTTCCCGACAAAGCAGTTCCTTGGCCACCGTCCGATTGACAGCGCTGGCAATGCTGGTCCGTTCGTGTGGGAAACTTACGAAGAGGTACACTTTGCCATGTGTGGGTAAAGCTTCACGCCTGAACCATAGTGCTATGAGCGGATTCAAAACTTTGCCGCTGGCCTCATGCACCAACGCATGGTCGAAGAAGTCGATGGCATGCGGCTTCTTTGCATCTACATGAAGAACCGCCCCGAGTGGACGTTGGCGCAGTACGCCTCGTACTACTGCGGCGCGGGTATTTCGCCGCTCTACGACACACTCGGCGTCACGTCCACCAAGTATATTCTCAACCAGACGCTTGCCGCCACAGTTCTCTGCACGACGCTCGAACTTCCCGGGCTCCTCTCCATGAAGGCCGACGTCGCGTCCATGACTCACATCATTCTCGCTGACGTGAAAACCGCCTCCGAAGCCGACAAGGCCGCCGCTGCCGCCGCCAATGTGCAGCTCTGGACGTTCGCTCAGATTGAAGAGCTCGGCGCCAAGTACCCCATGGCGCCTCGCTACCCCAAGGCGGACGACACGTCCATTCTCATGTACGCTTTCACCGATGCTGCCGTCAGCACTCAGGACTGCGTAGGTACACTAGCGGGACGACGGGCGATCCCAAGGGTGTCGTCCTCACCCACGCCAACATGCTTGTGACCAATGTGGCTTGTGACGAGCGCGTCACAGTGGGCAAGGCCGTCGCTGCTGTGCACAACCACCCAACGTTCTTGTCGTACTTGCCGCTGCCTCACGTGGCCGAGCAGATCTTCCAGCTCTTCATGATTCGCCACTACGGCTCTCTCGGCTTCTACCAGGGCAACACGGCCAAGATCCTCGACGATCTCCTCGCGCTGCGCCCTACCATCTTCGCCACTGTGCCCCGCTTGCTCAACCGCATCTATGACAAGATTGTGGGCGGCGCCGCAGCCGCCGGCGGCTTCAAGAGCTGGCTTTTCCAGAAGGCGCTCGACGCCAAGCTGGCCAACCTTCCGCTCGGCATCACCACCCACTGGCTCTACGACAAGCTCATCTTCTCCAAGGTACCGCTGTGCTACCTGAAGCCTGGCGCTTACGTGAAGTAGATTCGCGTCAAGCTCGGCCTCGACCGCGCGACGCTGCTGGGCTGCGGCTCCGCGCCGCTCTCGCCCGACGTGCTCGCCTTCTTCCGTATCGTCATGGACTGCCCCGTGCTCGAGGCGTACGGCCAGTCTGAGTGCAGCGGCCTCTCCAACATGACGCACTACCTCGACTTCACGGGCGGCAACGCCGGCCCACCTCTCGCCAACTGCGAGATCAAGCTCGTGTCTGTGCCCGAGATGGGCTACGACGTTAACGACACGGAGCACGGCGACGATGAGGACAAGATTGCGGTGCGCGGCCGAGGCGAAGTCTGTTACCGCGGCCCCAACGTCTTCCCCGGCTACTATAAGAACCCTGAGAAGACCAAGGAAGCGCTGGACGAAGATGGCTGGCTGCACTCGGGAGACGTCGGCGTATGGCTGCCCGACGGGCGGCTCAAGATCATCGACCGCAAGAAGAACATCTTCAAGCTGTCGCAGGGCGAGTACGTGGCACCCGAGAAGATCGAGCTCGTGGTCAAGGGCAGTGCGTACGTCAACCAGCCGTTCGTGTACGGCGACAGTCTCCATGCGGTGCTTGTCGCCATCGTTGTACCCGAAGAAGAGGAGCTCACGGCGCTCGCCAAGTCGCTCGGTGTCGCCGGCTCCTTCGCTGAGCTCTGTGCCCACCCGAGCGTCGTTGCTGCCGTGCTTAAGGACATTGTCGCCGTGAGCAAGCGTGGCGGTCTCTATGGTTTCGAGACTGTGCGCGCGATCGCTCTCCACCCAGAGCCCTTCACGGTCGAAAACGACATGATGACGCCGACTTTCAAGCTCAAGCGCAACGACGTCAAGAAGGCCTTTATCAAGGAAATCGACGAGCTCTACGCCAAGAGTGGCGACGTCGTCGCAGGCAAAAACGTTAAGCAGCATTAACGCGACGCTGTAGCTACGATCTCGGGTCACGCCATGGAGCGAAGGTAGCCGTGGGGGTTGGCCAGCAGCCGTGCGGGGGTGTCGCACTCGACGACAGCGCCCTGGTCGAGGACCAAGACGCGGTCGCTCTGCGCAATCGTCGCGAGCCGATGGGCCACGGTGAGCACCGTGGCGTCCGCAAAGGCCACTGCCATGCGCTACATTAGGCCGTGAGTGCTTCAGCCTCACGAAAGGAGCGAGTTACCTCGCGCAGGAACGCGTCGGTTGCGTGGTCGAGGTTGGCCGTCGCCTCGTCGATGCAAACGACCTTGGCCCGCTTGAGCACCGCCCGCCCGACGGCCAAGAGCTGCTGCTGGCCTTGGCTCAGCAGCGTGGTGTCCATTGGTGTCTCCAGTTCAAGCGGAAGCGTGCGCACAACGGCTCCAAGGCCGCAGGTGCTGAGTGCGGCCCAGAGGCGGGCGTCGTCGTAGCACCCGAGAGGATCGAGGTTGCTTCGCACTGTGCCTGCAAAGAGTACGGTGGCTTGCGGCACGTAGGCTACAGCCGCCCGCAGGGCAGCCAGCGACACCTGCGCAATATCCACGCCGTCGATGGTCGCGCGGCCCGAAAAGACCACCGCCCGCAAGAGCACGGAGATTAACGAGCTTTTTCCAGCACCCGACGGTCCACAGATGCCGAGTTTCTCCCGCGAGCGCACAGCCACCGACACTCCGCGCAAGGCGGCGCGGCCGTCGTAAACGACGCCGACGTCCACTAACTCAATCACTCCGGCTGTAACCCAGTGGCCCCCGCCAACGCTGGTGTCGGTGGCTTCAGAGGCTGCCTCGGGCGGCAGGGCCGCGTACTCGAGCACCCGCTCGACCGAAACCATGGCTTGCTCTGCCCACACAAAGGCCTCGAGGCCAAACTTGAGCTTGCGGATGATGGGCAGCGCGTACATCATCGTGAGCCCGAGGTACGCGGACGGCATCGGGTGGCCCTGAGTGCAGGCGATGGCGGCGAAGAAGCCCACGAAGGCCGCGACAACGATGCTGAGCGCGTCGAGGCGGATGGCCAGCCAGCTCAGCGCGAGCGTCTGGGCCAACGTCACACGCTGGAAGAGCCCGAGGTGGCCGACAAAAGCTGCGTGATAGTCCGCCGTGGCGCCGCGGCCACGAAGCACCGCGAGCCCTTGCAGCGTCGCCTTGACATGCATCACGAGCGGCGACTGCACGACGTGGCTTAGCCGCGAGAGATCTCGCGCAGGAGGGCGGTACCGCCGCTGCAGACGCACGTACACGACGCCAAGCGGCAGGAGGAGCAAGAGAACGTACACGTTGGTGAAGTACAGCACCAGCAGCGAGCCCGTTATCGACACGATTTCGAGCACAAGAAAGTCGAGCGCAATCGGGATCATGAGGTCGATGGTGGACGTGTCGTCGCCGAGTCGGTTGAGGACGCGGCCCACCGGCGTCGCGTCAAAGAACGCCAGGGACGTGTGCACGAGGCGGTGCGTCATGCACCCGTATAGCGTCCGCGCGGCGCGGACGGTGCCGTGGACGACCAAGCACACGTGAGCCGCCGTCGCTAACAGCGTACCGAGGGTGAGCGCCATGAGGCCGTGGGCGTAGGCGGACGCCGAGATCGCGTGGTGCGTCGTGTACTGCGCCGTCCAGTAGTCCATGCCATTCCGGAGCATCTGCAGGAGCACGTTGGACAGCGGCCAGAGTACCGCAGTCGTGTAGCCCATCGAGGCCGCATACGTCCACCAAATCTACGCAACGATGTGGGCGACATAGGCGGCATCAAGCACATACGCGAGGTGCGACGACGCCGTCCTCCCGTCGTTCGGCGACGACAGCGTCAGCGGGTCCCTCGGTTGGGAACACTTTTGCAGCAAGTAGCGCGGGGGAGGGTTTCGTCGGCTCTATCGGTGGCACCGACGTCATAGTGGCGCCAAGGCGGTGGAAAAGCGACGTCGATTGAGCTATGAGCGTAGCGTAGTTGCCGACTTCGACGACGGCGCCGGCCTCGAGAAGAACAACGGTCGGCGCCATACCCCCGACGAGATCGAGGGCATGGGTGGCAATGACAACCGTGGCTGTCGAAGGCACCACCGACAGCAGCGTGGACATGATGTGTTTAGCGGTTCGCCGATCGAGCCCACTCCAGCAGTCGTCGAGAAGATAGAGGGCTGCCCGCTGGTACAAGGCGCGAGCGAGACCGATGCGTGCCTTTTGCCCACCACTCAAGTTGGCGCCGTCCTCGCTGACAACGTCGGGCAGCCCTTCAATCGCGCACGCCGCGATAACCCGCGCATAAAGCGCAACGTCCACGTCGCCGTCGTCTTGAAGCGTGACGTTATGTCGCAAGCTAGCAGGCAGCAGCCACGGCGTTTGCGGCGCGTAAGCGACGGTCCCGGCGACCAAAGGCCCCGTACCGGCCAGCCGCGGCATCTCGCCCATGAGCGCTAAGAGAAGCGACGACTTGCCGGAGCCGCTCGCTCCGCACACGACGACAACTTCACCCGGTGCGAACGCCAGCTGCGGAATGTGCAGTATGAACGGAGCTTTGCCCAGTAGCGGCACGGACCGTTCAGGAACGTCCGTGGCAACAGGCGCCTCCCACGCGAACGAGCAGCCGCACCAGCGCAACTCGGCGGTAGCCCGCGGCGCGCGGTCGCCGGCAGTGGAGCCACCGGTCGCCGAGAGCGGAGGGAAGAGGTGCTGTGTAAGCCGCCCGAAGGAGACGACGGCCTCACCGATGCTGCGTGCAATCCAGGGCAGGTCCGTAATGGGCCCCACGAGTTGGGTGAGGAGTGAGATGATGGTGTAGGCGCGGGCTGCGGTGATGGACTGGCCCGTGTACACGATGACGACAAACACGCCGGTTTGGATCACGACGGGCGCCGTGCTCGAAATCACGTCGCAGAAAGCTGTGATGTACTGGCGGAGTCGCAGTTGGCGAAGCTCCTGCAGGCGGAGACCGTCGAGCTGCGCAAGGAAGTAGTCGACCCACCCAAAGCACTACCGAATCCATGGTTCTTGCAAGCGTCAAACGTGCGCTGTACCTTGAGCGTGCGGATGCCAGTGAAGACAGCCACGCTCTGAGCCAGCCGGGCGTCCCGAAACCGCATCAGTCGGCCTTTGATGCGCTGGACAACATGCGCGAGTAGAATCTGAAGCGGCACCATTGCACCCAGCAGGATAAGACCGCCACCAAAGGCGAACGAGATCTCATTCCCGAGCACGGCAAGAGCCATACCGATCTACTCGGCACATACGTGTGCCATTGCGCTGGGACGTAACCACACCTGAATGGGAAGCAGCGCGACGTCGAAGAGCGAGCCTGGCAGCCGCACAATGACCGGCACATCCACCGTGAGGTAGTTGGTGACCTGCCCGACGAGGTCGCTGGTCGACGCCTCTCGCGCGTCGAGCTCCAGCAAGCGGGCGTAGACACCGGCTTGCAGGCCAGAGTTGAAGCGGATGCTAAAGCGGTCTCTGCTCAGTGCTACGAGCTGCTGAGACGAATCGAACGGCAGCGTGCTTGCGTACCGTACTGGGATCGAGACACGGTGGAAACCACTGCATGCAGTGTGAGGGCCGATGCAAGGAGGTATCCACGGGACGGTGACGGCACTGGGCTGCCCGACCACTCAAGCAAAGCCTGCGATCGAGAATGAGATGCGTTGAAGGGCCTTCGCACGTGTACCTTGGTAAGAAGTGGTGTCATCATCGAGAGCAGAGTGTTGCCGATGGCCCAGATAAAGAAGCCGCTAATGTCGCGACCGTGAAGACACCACAAGAGACGCAGCAACGACGGGGCCAACGCCGAGCGCTCGGCGCGGTAGGCTGCCAGGAAGGCATGGCTGGCGGCTGCCGTGCCGTCGGCTACAGGCAGCGCCGGGATGTCGTGTGCTTGAAACGGACCAGCGTCGCCCGTGGCGATCATCGGTGTCACGTACGTGAATGTGAGGCGCGAGAACCAGTCGGCCGAGTCAAAGGGACTGTCGCTACGCTGCAGACGCATGGCTGGAAGAAGCGCGAGACCGCTAAGAAAGATGCCACCTCCGTGAATCGCCAGCTTCCACGTCTCATCTGGCGGCTGCTGCTCGAGGAGCTGCTGGCATTGCCAAAACCCGAGTATCGCCATGCCGAAGAAACCTGCTCGCAACAGCGGCAAGTCGCGGTAGGGGTGCTCTGTGAGAATGGCGGCGTAGAACAGATAGGCAATAGTTCGTGTGGTGAAGCCAAACATCTAAAGAGCAGCGCATTTATCGTCGCCAGATAGTCAGCTTCAACGCACCTCGGCAGGTGTCACAGCCTCTTCGTTGAGGTATTTGAAGACGACAAAGGCAACATGGGCTACGACGAGAAGGACGGCAAAGAGGTACTTGAGCGGAATGCACGGTTGCGCCATGTACGTCTCCAGAGGCGTGTGAACGCAGACGTACATCGAGTACATGCACACAAGAAGGAAGGCAAGTGACGCCCCTACATGCCGCTCCATGAGAGAAAACCGCAGCGCCAAGAAGCGCGCACCGTCGTTGGCGACTGTGGGCGAGCAGTCGACCGCGCCGCAGTACTCCGGCAGCATGCTCTTGCCCGGCGAAGCAGTAAGATTTGTGTCCTTCTCCACATTGCACTTTGAAAGTTGAAGCTGAATTGAGTTGCGAACGAGAATTTTGTAGGAGGAGCGGTACAATTGAGATTCAGTTTGAGTGGCGCGTAGACAGACCGCAGAAAAGATGCCCAACGGGCCATCTCAGCCGGCATGACGCGCCAGCTACGATGCCACTCGCAAGTCTCGCAGCTGCACTGCCATCTAGCAGCCGCACGAGTCGGCCTATAGCACCAAGAACGCCCGGGACCGCGCTCGCCAAAACTCAATTCTACGACTTATTCAAATCTTATGGACGTAAACTCCATATCAGCGGATACGGAGCTTCCGAGCTCGATTGCGCACGCCACGGGGCCGGCTTCCTGGGATCTGACGCCAGAACTCAGTCGGCTTCCATTAGTTCCGAACGGAACAACGAGGAAACGAGTCGCGTTGGGCTCTCAAATGCATGCTTCCCAATGCCGAATGGCATCCATGTTGATGTGAAAGCTATTTTGGTCGCAAGGCGCGTCAACTGCCATTCGGGATGACGGTTAGAAAGGTCAAGTCACGCTAAAGTTATTGAACGCAAGGATGCCCACAAGGATCTCGCACTGCGAGAATTCAATTTTCAGAAACGCATCCACCATGGCCATGGTCGACGAGACGAATCAACGTAGTCCGCCCCAGGCCGACCAGGAGCTCACTCGACGCTAGTCCCATGGAAGGTAGCCTTTCGCGTTCAGTTCGCCTCGGAGAAGTACGGGCTCAAGTTCCACCCCGCGGCGCTTCCCGACACGGGCAATGGCGTGTACACGATCCAGCTTTTGGACATTCCGCATTCGGCGGATCCTGCGGCAAGCGGCCCAGCTGAGCAGTACAACGCCGCTCTCAAGCCCGAACAGCAGCACTTGTGCGTATTACGAACTCTTGGTTTGATTTATGCGTCGGCTAGAGCACTCCGTGCCGGGTTGTACTTGACTCACATCAACGAGTTCAATCTGCTCAATGTACCCTGCGAAGAAGTCATACGCCAGTGCGTCTGCGGTTGTACTGCGGCCTCATGAAACTGACCTAGGCTTACGACAGTTGCACGCCCGGTGAAGCTGCGTTTTGTCGACGTCGAGGCCGGCGTCGTTACTATCAAAGAGCTCAAACAGGGCCACTACCCCCGCAGCTCGTACTCGTCCGACCAAATTTCGGCACTTCTGAACCAAGTCGCGGTGGCGCCGCTTCCCGAACTTTTGGATGAAGATTCCGAGACGAACAACATTCCGAAACCCGAAGACGTGGATTCCGCCAAGGCAACTGAGGCCGTACCGGAGGCCACTGTAGACGACCTGCTACCGCCCAAGCGTGTCAACATCGTCGCACAATCAAACCAGGCTGAGGCGCAAATCCCAGCCGACCACGTGTACAAGCTTATTCTCCTCGGCACCACGGGCGTCGGCAAAAGTAGCATTCTCTCCGTGGGCATTGGTGGCACCAAGTCGTACCCCGAGCGACCCGCTGCTACCCTCGAAGCCGAGTTTGGCACAATGTACGTGCCCGACCCCGACCTGACCTCCACAAAGGTCATCTTCTACACCAGTCCGCCAGGTTCTCATGCTTCGGAGTAGATGCTCAAGGCTCAGATCTGGGATACGGCGGGGCAAGAGAGATACCGCGCCATGACGCGATCTCATTACCGGCGAGCAGATGGAGCGCTCCTTGTGTACGACGTGGCTGACCCTGAGAGCTTTGCTAAGCTCGACGGGTGGCTCAAGGACCTGCGCGATATCGCGGGCGACTCGATCAAGTCGATCCTCGTCGTCGAGAATAAGGTTGACACACTGCCGGAGCGCGTCTCCGACGACGACTCGCGGCCGCCCAACTTCGTCGACGCGGCCGTCGTCAAGGCCTACTGCAAGCAAAACGGTCTGCTCTTTGCGCGAACGTCTGCCAAAATGAACTCGGTCGCGTTCAAGTGGGAAGGCCAGCCCATCGGCGATGTCGTGAGCCACCTACTGCTCCATGTACATGCATCTCAGCTCGCGCGGGCCCAGAAATTTGCACCGGCCTCGGTACCAGCGACACCCGAGCCGCGCATTGTATTGAAGGAGCGGTCTCTGCCTTCCAAGCGCGGTGAATGCAGTGCCTGCGCCACGTCGTCGTAGTTACGATGTCGGTGGTCGGAGGTGGCTGTTGAGTCGGCGGCACAGGCGGCTGACGCAAAACACGCTGGCGTCGGCCACCCACGTCGGCGTCACCTCTTCACATAAGCCTCGGTAATCCATGCTGGCAGCAATTGTGCCGAAGCCCAAGAGAACCCTAGAGGTGTCAAACGAGGCTGCTTCACGACGACGTCAGTACTTGAGGGCGGCATGAGCTGCAAAGCCCGCCAGGATGCCTTCGACAGTCGGTAGTGGTAGCAGTGGCGCAGACACAATAGGCATCGTGGACTTCCTCTGCGATTCACTTGAGCTCGGTGATGTTGCCGCCGGTGGCTTGTGGCACTAGAGACGCCGGAGTTGTTAAGCATCGCACACTGCATATGGCACCAAAAGACACGGCGTTTTTCCGCGCACGGAAGCGAGGACTTGGCCCGAAAGACCGTCGGGCGCGGGCGTAACCGCAATGAGCGGCACATCCATGGCAAGGCATAGCTCATTGATGTTGCGAACGATCGCAGAGTCGGACGTGCAGAGAAACACCGCTCGTAAAGGAACCGGGGCCTCGGCTATGGCCTGTGCAGCGACCAAGCGGTCGCCCCATTCGTGGCAGTCTAATGCGTTGGCTGGATCGAGCTGCACGGCTTCCAAGGCGACGTGGCTGTTCACGAGGCGCAGGCTTGTCTCGACTTCCGCCACACGGTCGTAGCCGACGTTCTCGGGCAGAAAGAAGAGCCGTTCGAGATCGTCGGCGGCGACAGGCCCAGCGTTGTCGAGCAAGTACACCTTGCCGATGCCGCTAGAACGACGCATATAGAAGGCACACGCTTCATCTCGCTACCTGCGGCAGTAAGTCTCGGCGATCGTGCAACCCATTCCGTTGAGTCCGACCACCATGATGGCCATCGTGCTCAAAATCTGGACATGGTGAGTCCATGACGGGCCTCTCATGCGTACCTCGATGTTTTTGATGATGCCGCGGTCGTTGTTGGAGAGGATACGGCTACGAGCGCTTCAGTTTACAGCAGCTAGCAAAGTAAAGACCTATATGGGCCTCCTCGTTCGTCCATCGGGTCTGATGGGGCCAGAGGTGGGCGTTGCGGATGCTCCGCGCTCGATATGAGGCGCACCGCTACTCCGTGTGGTGGGCGATGCTAAGGGTCGCTTCTAGTTACCACTGGCGAGGTCTTGCACCGACACGCGCACTCGGTCGACGCGCCGGGCAACGCCGCGGTGCAGCTCGTCGTCCTCGGCTGGCTCCATCTCCCAGGGCGTATCCTAAGGGAGCGCTAAAACAACGCAACTTTGACCATTTATATGAAAATATGCTACGACGACAGGAAGCGGCTAATGCGATCCTGGGCTTGGCGCAGCTTGGTGTCGAGCGCGTGCAGAGACGAGTCAAGGCGGGCGCGCATAGAGGAAAAGAGCGCATGGAGGAGGTGAAAAGGATATGAGGTTGTCTTGGACCGACTCGACGAGGTCCTTCTTGGCCTTCTCGCAGACGGCTGCGAGCTTGGCGTAGTCTACACAGGATGCACGTCGGAGACGTTGCGCCGCTCTCGTACCTTCATCACTGCGAGCCATCATTTCCTGCATACTTGCCGCATGAGAGGCTTTCAGCTGCTCCATCGCCGTATGGAGCTCGGTGATTTCGCGCTCTTTTTCGGCAAGGGCCTCCTCCTGCTCTTTAACGATCTAGGCAAAGCTAGCGCCTTCACGAACGGCACCAGGTGCTCACGGTAGTCGTCTGGAGCAAAGTAGCTTGAACCTTATCGAGCGACTCCCCGAGGTGGTGGATGGTATGGTTGCACTCGTCACGCATGACGGTCATCTAATCCGGCGCTCACAACATGCAATGGCGGCGCTCGAGAGTACTTCCCCGAGTTGGCGTTTGGCCATTTTCAGTGCTTCAAGAGCCTCGTGCCGCGCGCCCATCGCGTACATTGCAAGCTTGTCCTTGCGCACCAGCTCCAGGTTAACGACGGACACTTTCTTGAGTTGCTCATGAAGCTTCTTGGCCATCACGTCGCGCTCCTGTACCACCGTCGGGCTTCCGATGCGCAGATGATGCTGACCTCGAGAAGAACGTTGCGCGACTGATCGAATGCCAGCACTTCGTCGCAGGTTTTCTACCGAACACACTTCTTATACGAGAAACAACGCACACGTGAGTACCTTGTACATGTTGGTGATCAGATCTACGTTCAAGCGCAGCTCAGAGAGGGCTTTGGCGGTGCCGCCAATATCATCCTCGAGCTACATGCACATGTAAGCGATTCTGCGCTGGGCAACTAAGTGCCTTGAGAATGCGGGGCTCGTGCGAACGCGTACTTGCTTGGTGAGCCTGCTTCTCAGCCTCGTATTGAGCGAGAACATGCGCGTAGCTATCCTCAAGCTGGGAGCTCGACGTCGTGAGCTTGGCATTGGCGATTTTGAGCTCGTTGATTTCTCGGTGGAGCTAGGCACAGTTGACTCGAGCGGAGCAGTGACGAATGTACTTTTTGTATTGTGAAGTTGGCTTCGTCGAGACGAAGACTGCTTGCCTTGCTTCCCTGTACAAAGGGTTCGGGCACTGCAGCTCGCATGTGTCGTCACCTCGATGTCTGCAGATGCTGTCGGTGCTGTTGGTGTGAAGAGGTTCGGTGGTGCCGGATGAGAGGACATCGGCGGCACATCGTCGCGGGGACCATGGCGCTTCTTTGCGCGGTCTCGAAGGAGACCCTGGCAGAGCTCGGCTAGCTTCATGTGTGGATCGTCAAGGAGCTTTCATAGATCTGCTACTGAACGTAATGCAGGGCGTTTAAAAGATATGAATAACTTGGTTTCGCGAGATAGGAGCAGCGGTGCGCTGCCGTCGATGGATAGCATGTTCTCTTCGATCCTTTGAACGTTGTCAGCGCCAACTCGGTGAATGGGCCCACCCGTGCTCAAGGTCTGCTTGCGTCTTCGCCCGCAGGATGTCGTCAGCGATTTTGCAATAAAAGTCTCCTTTGGTTGCGGCAAACTAGGAAGGCAGCATTGTCGAGGTCACTAGAGGATACGCCTAAAGCATTCAGGAGGGTACCTTGAGCATAGCTTGAAATGCAGTGTCAGCATCCGCTGCCTTCTCGACTGTGGCGGGCTCCTCAAGAATGAGTTTAAGCTGAGCCTGGGCTGCATGTGATGTAGCCGATGCATGCTTGCTTTACCGCGTCTCGATCAAGATCGACGTCGCTCCAGTTGCTGTCGCTCTGCGATCGGAGGTACGATAGTCGAAAGTCGTACAAGCTTCGAATGTCCGAGCGCAGAAGGCGGAACGGGTCGATGTCGCCCTACGCGAGGCTTGCATCCACAACACGGGGTATTCAAGCGCACAGCCTTTGTCTCGGTTGTGAGCGGCACGCTCGTGATGGAGCCCATGGCTTTGCTTGTGCGCAGTGTCTTGCAGTGTTGGAGCTGCGCCGCGATGTGGTTGGCTAGCGAATTGACGTCCTCACGCCAGGCGTTCACGCGGCCACAGAGCTTCACGGCATCGTCCTTTCCCTTGACGCTCACGCGCGTGAAGTCGGCGCCCGCCGCGGCGAACCGCTTCTCAAGGGCGCTGCCCGTCGTCGGATCGCTTGGCATGCCAAAGTGGAGCGATGCCATTGGCTGCCGTTTTGCGCGCGTCCGATTGGCTAAAATTCCAAGCCAGTGGGGAGTTTCATTGTTCCAACGGACGCGCTATGGCGGACGGACCCGCGTCCATCTCCAAGGCCCGGCAGGGCGATGCTGGTGGCGGCGCCGCATATGTCGCTGAGCAAGTGCGCTCGCTGCAGATCCAAGGCGACTACTACGCGCGCAAGGTTGAGATCGAGAAGCGGCGCGGCGAAGAGCTCGACAAGCAGCTCAAGGTGCTGTGTTGCGAAGCTCCCAGCGGCTGATCTTTTGCGTATGCAGAGCTATTACGAGGCGCAACAAGAAACGCGGCGTTTGATGAGTGCAAGAACGCCACCCACAAGCACAACAAAGCCTGCACTCGACTCGGGATCGGACCACAAGTCGCTTCGGATTCTCGAGAACCGACTCGAGAAGGTTCTTATTCGCCTCAACGAAGCGGTGCATCCGTCGTGGCCAAGTGCATTCCTTACCAGGCTTATGTAGTGCAACGCAAACAAGAAGCTCCGGGAGCAGATCCAAAATCTGCGACGCGAAAAGGTGCAACAGCAGCAAATCCACGAAAAACTCGATCGCGAGCTCCACACCAAAGCCCAGGACGTCGCCAAGACGAGCCAGCTCACGCAGAGCATCTTTGACGCGCGCGACCGCGCCCAGCGGCAAGTGGAGGCACTGCGGGCGCAAGCCGCTGAGGAAACCGCCCGGTTCGAGTCCGACTGGAACGAGCGGCGCGAGATCATTGAGGTCGATCGTATGGTGATGCGTTCAATGCAGAATCACGGAAGCGTGCTCGCCGCGGACGCTGACGACTACGACACCCGCGCCTCGGGTACTCCCGACGCCAAGCTTCGCGACGACACACTCAAGGCGTCTTGGCTCATCTCGGCCAAAGACGCAGACCTGCGCAAGCAAACGGAGCGGCTTCGCGCTTACGAAGACGGCCTCGCCAAGATTCGCAAAAAGACGGGCATCAAGGACGTAGGCGAGCTCGCGAGCGCGCTGATCGCGGCTGAGGAAAAGAACTTTTCGCTCTTCAATATGATCAATGAGCTCAACACGGAGATGGAGTCCGTCGAGATCGAGAACAACCGCTTCCAGGACATGATCAAGGAGGTGCAAGGGTGCGGCAGCGACCTCAACCGCGCACGCATCAAGGCGAGCTTGGAGGAGCAGATTGAGAAGAGCCGAATCAAGGCCAACCACTTCGAGGCGCGCGCTGCCGAGTCGAACGCCGTCATCGACTCCATCAAGGCCGGGGCCATGAACATCTTCCACAAGATCGGGTACAACGACGAAGCGCTCATGCAGCAGCTCAACTCGACGGGCCTCACTGACATCAACATGCTCAAGTTTCTCGGCATCATCGAGAAGCGCATCGGCGAAATCGTCCAAATGCACAACATCGTGTACACGCAGTCGGGTGGCTCCAAGATCGACCTTGGCCTCGAGCTTGCGCCGGGCAAACCTGCCGTAGCCAAGCGCGGCGCTGCGCCGACAGCGCCGTCAATCCTCTCGCACGAATTCCACCCGTCGCCACCGACGGCCGACGACTTTGTCGACGATGACTCCGACGACTCCGACGACGTTGTCAAGCCTGCGACGCTGGCCGAGATCCAGGAGAAGGCCGCGGCAGCAATAGGCAAGAGGAAAGACAAGGCGCGCAAGCGCTGAGCGGCAATGTCGAAGTCGGGTCTATGAGAGTTACGTGTAAACACCTTGGCCATCACGCTTCGTCGTCGTACGCGACGCTGGCTGCAGGGCGATGGCCGCTCCACAGAACGCGCCCTACCTGTGCCCGTAGCTGCGGCAGCGCCGTTGCATGCACTGCTGTCGAGAACGGGTTGTCCTGGAGATTCAGTGCTTCGATGCGGGAGGAAACGCCTTCGGTAAGCAACGCCACGGCCTTGCGTTTGCGCCCAGTGGTAGTGGCCGCCATTGCGATGAGGCCATCGTCAGTGATGAGGTTGCCGCGCAGGTCAATCGCTGCGAACGGCGCGGACGCTGCTCGGGTCCACAGCGCGGCGAAGAGTGCGGCAGCACCGCGACTGCGCAAGCGGTTCTCACCAAACGAAACCTCCTGCAAGCTCGCATTGTCGCTCAGAGCATTTAAGAGCGCAGCATGCGGGGTTTCGCCGAGGCCGATTGAGTTGGCGTGGAGCCGGCGGAGCGAACCCATGGCTGCGACAAAGGCTGCGAGGGAGACGGAGAATGCGGGTCCGCCATAGTTGCGGCTCAGGTTGAGCGTGTGTAGCGCGGGGTTTGTAGTTGCAAGAGCCGCAAGCAAGGCGCCACCACCGACGTCCGTGAAGGCGCACGCGACGACGTAAAGTTCCTGGAGATGGAAAAGCTGCGGTAGCACCGCTGTCGCCAGCGTTGCCGCTCCGGCGTCGCCGAGTTCGTTGCCGCTGAGGTCCAGCGCGCGTAGCTGGCTGCAGCGGGCGAGAGGTGCCACGTCTGTGAGGCAATTGTGGCTCAGCGACAGGCGGTGCAGGGTTGCGGGTGCATGCAGCTCTTGTAGAGCATCATCCTCGAGCTCGTTGAACTGCAGGACGAGCGAGTCAGGGCCGCAGCTCCCGACTCGCACGAGACCGCTGACGCCGTCGAGATCGGCGACCGAGTTGTTTAGGCGCAGCCGACGCACTTGCAGCGCCTTGGTGTCTATGGCTTGTACGAGGTCGCGAAGAGCCATCGCCGATAGTTTGACTGAGGCAAAGCCGAGTACGCCCAGTGGGCGAGAGAGTGCTCGAAGGAGGGGCGCGATCGATGGAAGCTTGCTGTGGAGGATGCACACTTCCCGGAGCGCGGGCAGGCCGGTGACCAGAAGGCTGAGGAGGTCGCTCGTGGCGTCGTTCAATTGGATGTGGTGGAGCTCAATGCGCTCGATGCTCCGGAGTGCTAGCATGCGGTCGACGTTGGCCTGAGTCATCTCGCTTCCACGGACTTTGACTTGGCGCACGACCCCTTGGAAGAGTGCCAGAGGAATCATGTGGTCTTCTTGATTAGATGCATTGGTTTGATGGACGTCGTGATCGGCCAGGCGCTGACGGAACTGGTGCTCCCAGTACGCTTCGCGGTAGCTCGACGTGATTGTGGTCGTTGAAATGAACGTCGTTGTCTCGGACGCATTGGCGAAGGCCTCGGCCGCATCGAGCCTGTGACTGAGACTGGCCCCGTCGAGAACTATGCGATCGCGCCAGGCTAATTGCATCGCGTCCAGCAGCGGGTCGTTTGAAGAGAGGAAGAGCTCAAGCGCTCGTAGCTTAGCTGGCAGCATGTGGCGCCAGACGTGCGCCATGGCCTCGACAGGAAGGCAGGTCGCAAAGGCTGCGATGTCCTCGACATCGCAACCAGCTGCAGCGCGCGCTGCACAGAGCTCCACGAGTGACATCCACGGTTGGAGCACTATGGTGCTGTACAGGCTAACTGCACGCAACCTTCAACTCATTCTCCGACGCGCGGTTGATGTTCCAACGCGGTGAGTTGCGTGAGGATAGCCATCGTTTCGTCATATGCCGTTTGGTCGTCAACCTCAATCAGTGTCGACAGCGAAGCATGAAACGGAGGGCAGCGGTCGCGACGCCCGCGGTTGCGTTGCTACTGCTGCTTCAAGTCGCCCACGTTGCGGGCCTCACGCATGTCCCACGGCCCTCGCCAGCGCCAACGCCGGTTCGGGCAGAGCTCAAGGCTGGGATATGCCGGACGTACCACATGAGGGGCAACTGGTGGCACTACGAGTGGTGCCACGAGCGGCACGTGCGGCAGTTTACCCTGGACAAGATCACAAGCCAAGAAACGTCAAGCATTCGTATCGGCGCCTACTTTGGAGGCGTCGACGGCGATGCCGCCGTGGCCCGGCCGTACTTTGCCCAAGTCTTCCTGCATGGCGACATGTGTCGCGCGGCACAAGTTGCCCGCAATCGCAGTGCCGAGGTTCGCTTCAGTTGCTGCACCTTCCGCCCCAACGAGACGTATATCGAGTCAGTAACGGAACCCCGGCTCTGCGAGTACCTTGTGAGCATCTGCACGCCGTCGGCTTGCGTCAAGTCAATGCCACACGCGCTCGCGGGCGACGATGAGAAGGCCAAGAAGACCCAGGACCTCCAGGCAACCGTCCGCGCCATGTTCTACCATGCATACGACAACTACATGAGGCACGCTTTCCCGTTGGACAACCTGCGCCCCATCAGCTGCAAAGGCGACACCTTCGAGCTCGGCAAGATCCCGATGCTGACGCTCATCGACACGCTCGACACGCTCGTCGTCTTTGGCGACCACGCCGAGTTCCGGCGCGCTGTGGGCCTTGTACTCGCCTCGGCCAACTTCAACCTCAACACGGAGGTGTCCGTCTTCGAAACCACCATCCGCGTCTGCTCTTCTGCGCCGATCGCCGCGACTGATTCGTGCCGTCGTAGGTTCTCGGGGGTCTTCTCTCGGCACACATCTTTGCCACCGATCCGGCTTTGCGCATCTACGAGCCGGACGCCTACACTGGTGGTCTGCTTGCGCTGGCAGTCGACTTGGCCGATCGGTTGCTGCCGGCGTTTGTGACCAAGACGGGCATTCCGTACGGCACCGTGAACCTTCGGAACGGCGTGCCCCGAGGCGAGACTACCGTGGCGTCCACAGCCGGCGCTGGGTCGCTCACAATGGAGTTCACGATGCTGAGCGTGCTCACGGGCAACCCAGTGTACGCGTTGGCGGCGCGAAAAGCCGTTCGCGCCTTGTTCACCCGCCGCTCCAGCCTCGGGCTGCTCGGAAAGCACATTGACGTGGACACGGGGGACTGGACGGAGACGATTAGCGGTCCTGGCTCCAACTCGGACAGCTTCTATGAGTACCTGCTAAAAATGCACGCTCTCTTCGACGATGCCGAGTCGCTCGCGATGTTCGAACACGTCTACTCGCCAGTGATGGCCCACAACAAGCACGGCGACTGGTACTGCGACGTCAATATGTGGGACGGCTGCACGGGCGGGGCCATTCCGATCTTCGACAACCTTGTCGCCTTCTGGCCTGGCATGCAAACGCTCCTCGGCGAAGTTGAAAGCGCGGCGGCAAGCGCCAATGCCTACTACCAAGTGTGGCACAAGTACGGGTTTCTGCCCGAGCAGTTTGACGTCGGGCGCTGGCGGCCCAAGAAGGCGACCGGCAATCGGTACCCGCTGCGGCCCGAGCTCATCGAGTCGACATTCCACTTACACGTGGCGACTCAAGACGATTCGTGGCTTACGGCAGGCGCCCACTTTGTGCAGTCACTGGAGCGCTTCTCCAAGACCGACTGCGGCTACGCATCGATCGCGGACGTCGAGTCGCGAGCGCAGGAAGATGACATGCCGTCGTTTTTCCTCTCCGAGACGTGCAAGTACCTGTACCTGCTATTTGACACTGACAACTTTGTGCGCCGCGGCAACTACGTGTTCACGACCGAGGCTCACCCGTTCCCGGCCGTCTCTGCGGCGGCCGTGCGCGCTGTTCTGGGCGCAGCCGCCGACACCGACAGGCCGCTCGTTCCTACGACGAAGCGCCGCCCACCCTCGTGTCCTCGGGTGCCATTCCATGCGCTCGTATCGTTCAATGCGACGTACGAAGACGTCTTCGAGCCCGTGAAAGCTCGCTGCGAGCCCGAGCGCCGCAAGAAACCGTCTTCCAAAAAAGCCACGCCCAAGCCCAAGGCGCCGCAGGTGCTCCATGGTGGGCCTGCCCACGGGGACTTTTACATCGATCAGCTGGTCGGCGGGTTCAGGGCGCGAAGTGTGCGCTTCCCCGGGGATGCGCTCAAGGTGACCAACCTTGGGGACCCCAAGATTGTCGTCGAGTTCCAGAGCACGGACCCCGCGCGCGTCGCCGAGTTTCGCATCCATAGCTTCGAGAGCGACTCGACGCAGCGCTGCCGACTGCTCGTATGGGAAGACGGAGCGGTGACGGACACCGTCACATGCACCGGCGCGCTCTTCGGCCCGACCAAAGGCGACGCCGCCAACATTTCGTTGCCGCACCGGCCGCTAGTCGTCGCAGAGCCTTCACGCGGTTGTGCACCGATGGCCGAGGTTGCACCGGGTGCGATCGTGCTTGTGGACCGCGGCGATTGTTTCTTTGATGACAAGGCACTACGGGCGCAAGATGCGGGCGCCGGTGCCGCCGTGATTCTTAACAACGACGACGAGCTCATGATCATGGCCAAGTCATCATCCGATATCCCCGCGGACGCGGTAGACATCCCCGTGGTCATGGTCGCCAAGTCTGCGCAAGCGGTGCTTATCCGGTCCGGCGTCGCACTGTCGCTGGAGCTACAGCCAGTGCCCGACACCGACGAGGACTTTCCGTACGTCGTCGGTTCGCGCTACGACCTCAAAGTGGTCGGGCCGCATGGCTGGGGCTTGCACCTCGCGCTTAAAACCAGCGCCGCGACAGGCTTGTCGTCATGGAGCATCGGGCTGCTGGACACGTCAGCTCCCGCAGCCGACGATGTCGACAACTCGACCGCCGACGAGGCGGCGCCTACGAGCGAAGGGTTCTCCAAAGTGCTACGCCAGCTGCGGGAGTTGGGCTTCTCGGATGAAGCGCTACACCTGCTCGAGAACGAAGACGACCCCGACCTGCGCCTCGAGGCTCTCGTCGAGGGTCTGCGCGACGTTGGGCTTGACGATATGGCGACCCAAGTTGCCTTCAAGGCCACCAACACCAAGGAAACAGCTCAACCCACAGCGCCCGAGAGCGGCGATGAGGCGGCCGCCGCCACAGCCGACGCCACGTGCGATGCAGCCGAGCGGCCGTTGCTCGCCGCTTCGGACGCCGCCGCCAGCGACCAAGCCGATGGCATTGACGACGAAGTTGAGATCCAAGCTCTCGAAACGTAGGTCCGCATCGCCCAGTGTAAGTCAGCTAAGTATAAACCCATGTTACGTGAGGTACGTGGCGGTAATTTCCTCCGAAGACGAGTCGCGGAGGATGTTTTCCTGCGAAGCAGCGCATGAGTCTCGCAGGCAGCCAGGAGACGCACCCGCTCCAGCTGACACTCGCCACCGACGGAAACGTCGAAGGCGTACTGGTAGAAGAAGCCGTCGATCGTTGCTACGAGCAGCTGCGCGCGCGAGCTGCCTTCAACGGGGCCGTGGATCGCGCAGAGGTTGGGCACACGGGCGGTGCGCAGGCGTGC